>JAUPMG010284513.1:0-12969 GCA_031762675.1 Pachysandra terminalis | reverse complement strand
TGTGTGTGTGTGTGTGTGTGTGTGTGTGTGTGTGTGTGTGTGTGTGTGTGCGTGTGCATACCATCCTAAACTATTGTTTTTGGTCAAACTTGTGTGTTTGTGTGTGTGTGTGTGCGCGATGAATTGAAGTGCATACCATCCTAATCTATTGTTTTTGGTCAAACTTCCAGACCTCATGTAAAGTCTTGCATAAAAATATTATGAACTTAAACACTTGTATATAACTAATGTTTTCAAGTCTTGGCTATGTCCATTCTGAGGGCTTGTGTGGTTGTGTGATGGTTACGTCCACTCTAAAGACTTGGCTACATTGAGAAGCATTGGCATCAGAATATTTTGTGAGCTAATTGTAGATCTATAATCTTCTCAAGGCATAAACCTCTTCCCCCATTTAGTACATATTACACTTGTTTGATGCAATGTCATTTTACCTATTTCACCTTCCAAAAAATCTGGGTATGCATAACTGAAGAAATAATTTTTTATTTTTTATTTGGAAACCACATTTGTAGAAAATCACAAATACACTTGTTTGATATAATTTCATTATTACCAACTTGCCGTTACACTTGTTTAATGGAATAATGTTGTGGTAGGAAAAAAGAAGATACAAAAGCAGCTCTAGGGTTTGGAACTCTGGATGCTAATTAGCACCACTAACTTCCTTGAGAATTTTTTCTTTCCTTTTATTTTTTTCTCTTTTGATAAATTATAACAATCCTTTACTAGAACTTCTGTATATCTTATGGAATGAAGATCATCTTATTCATTTATGGGTTGCAGGTTCTTCATAACATTGCTGTTGCTGAGTACTTTTCTGATGGTTATTCTGATCCCAGAAACCTGCTTTCTGTTCTCAACAAGGTTAAGGTATGCGACAATGTAGGGTAATGGAATACCGTGGGTTCTATTATGTTATTACTCTTTTACCTTTCTTTTCTTTGGATAATGAAGAAATATATTAAGATGAGAAGAATGTTTCTGAAAAGTGAAAATGAAAAAGAAAGAAGAAAATGCTGTTTGTACCCTAGAGAGGGGAAAAAAAAGTAACAAAAAGCCCCAACAACAAAGTTCCTAAAAACGGTCCTGTATCATCTCCATGGGGTTAACCAGTAAATAGTGTTTCCCTCTCTGCACCCCATTTGGCCAGCCTGTCCGCTATTTGTTTAGCTGATCTGGGCCTGTGGGAGAATGAGATATTATGCCATCCACTGACCCAATCTCACTAACCTATCCGGATGAAGAAGTTTCCAATTACATCCCCCATCCTGGAAACCAAAATATAACTATAAATAAGTCTCCTACGATTGAATACCTAAATCCGAGAGCTCTCGTCTCTCTCAATCTTGTCACCAAAGCAAGCATCTGAGTTCTAGTGGCAGCCCCATGCCGACAGGACCCAAGAGAGCATGAACTATCGAGCTGAACTAATCTCTATATACCACCTCCAGCACCAGAAGGTCCTGGATTCTTCGGGGAACATCCATCAAAGTTAAGTTCGAGGACTCCCTATTGAGACGGGTCTTGGGTGACCTCGCTCTTGACTCCGGCCCTGAATTGCTGGGCTTTATACTCTGTTTTAAACACCCCTTCTTCAATACAACCCTCAGATGAAACTTAACCTTATATCTTCCATCAGATGCAGTTCTCAAGAGATAAGGAGGTTATGACCACAACCTCTACTTATGGTGAAACAACGCCTTTGCTTCTAGTTCAATGATGGTTATGGAAGATTCCTAGTAATATTTCATATGCCAAGAGCCCTTTCATAATGGAGACCAATTCCGGAATCCTTCGGGTCAGTTTTTCTTTCACCTTTGATATTATACAACCTGCGAAAATACCATCAGTCTGGAGCTCATTAATTTCAATCAAACCACCGCAAGTATTGCCAGTCAGTTCATATGTCTCTGTAGACCAGAGGAACGGAGGTAATCCTGCCACTGAGATTCAAATCCCCTCTTCTGAATAAAAACCGGCGGTTGGCTGAATCCTTTCTTCCAATGAAAACAAATGAGATTATTACACCCTCCTTAATCTGAAATGAGCTTCTATTAATCATGGACAAATTTTTTCTCCTCTGATTCTACAAATAAAACGCCCTCCGGCGAAGAGATGGGTAACAGTCTAACTTGTTTGCAGCCTTTTTAAAGCTCATTAGGCACTCACCACGAATGTAAATAGAGTTTAGAACAAACAGACAAAGGGAATTTCCTTCCCTTGACATTTATATACGTCTGAACAGTCAAATGATATATGCCCTGTGTATCACTTGACCTGAGATATGTGTATCATGGGATATGCTGAAGATGTCTTGAATGCTGGCTTCAAACCCAGATTTGGGGCTCGGAGGTAAGGCTTTCTCCAGTTCTTGAGACTTAGTTTGCTACCATTTACTCAACACCACATGGCTAGCCCTAGCTATGTAATCAAGTCCTCCCATTCTACGCTCCATTGGAAATATCAGCCACCTGGATTTCCTATCCTTGCCCAACAATGAGAGCTTAAACAACTCGCCCCTATCATAAAGGTGATGCTCCACCACTAGAGCTTTATTTCCTTGGTGTGAGCCCAGAATATGACTCTTTTCCGGACTTTGCTGGTAGTGACAGCTTCACCAGAAACCATTTACCTTTTAAGCTTCCAACAGAATCGAGGCCGTGATGCCCCCCACCCCACCCCACCATTGCTTTGATGATGCGCAATGAAGGTGTTCAAAAATCGTTAAATCCTTCGAAATTGAAGTTCTTACTACTAATTTGTAAAATCTTCTGTGCAGCCTTGCCTCCACATGTTTCTCCCCATGCACCCAAACATCCTTTCATCCTTTGATCATACTCTTACAGGGTGTGTGTCTGTTGATGATGATGAGATATTGGTTGAGGTGGGTGTATGGGTTGTGGTGAAGACTTTGGGATGTTTGGGTGGATCATAAATGAATGGAGGTTGAAGTATTGGAGATTGTGAGATGGATGGATGTAGATACTGAGAGGGGTTGGCTGTGTGGAAGAAGATTGTGAGAGGAAGATTTTGTAGATGGAGGAAGGTTGAGGGTGTTGGCCATATCTCTTTTGCTGTACCTGCAAAATAAGCTCCTGAACTTGCCGGAGAAGTTTGGTGGAGGGTGATGTTTGTTGTAAAAGTCCATTTCACTGTTACTTAGAATTAATCTCTGTAGCGTCATGCTTTTCTAACATTAGATTTGGAAATGAAACCATATTTCTATATCACAGCATCATGGAATTCTCTCACTCTCTTCGTTATGAATGCGTAAATCTGTTTCATTTGAGGCCATATATCTACCCTTAAAATGAACCAAATCCCACTGGTTTTCCTTTTGAGAGTGAGCCTGGTATATGTAGCAGCTAAATGTATTTCATGATTTAACATTTGAATTTTTATATATGGTGAAGCTTTGCTGTTCATAATAGGATATACATCCGGGATTTGGTCTTTCTTCCTGAGGTTGATTGAAGTTGCATGGTCATGCCTCTTGATATCAGGTTATTTCTTGATCAGCGGAGGTTTCCTTTTTTGGGGAAAGAGGAGTCGCTTGATGTACATGTATCTGTTTTTTAGAGTATTGTGGTATCTGTGGTTGTAGAGGAATCAACGAATTTTTGATGAGTTGAGAGTGGGAGCCCAGAAGCTCATTGACTCTGTAATGGGGTTGGTAGCTTCTAGGTTGAGTATTCTACCTGATTTCAGGGATTTTTCTATTTCTGATGTCATTAGGGATTGGTCTAGCATTGCACTTTCGTCATCCTGGGGTTAATGTTTTGTATATGGTTAGAGTTTTATGTTTAGGTTTTGTGGGCGTTGATTTTTCTTTTTCTTTATTTGCCTTTGTTGTTTCCTTCTGTTCTTTGGCCATCCTCTGATAGCCTTTTTGTTCGTCTCTCTACTTATACCTTTTAATAATATTTTCCTTATTTAAGAGAGTTTCTGATTGTCCAGATTGACCATTAGCGTTTATTTATGAACACATTCCACAGAGAGAATTCCACTTTGATAAATCTTTGTTAAATGGAATCTACTTGATTATGTTGTTAAAGTCGATTGCCTAGTGTTTTTGTTAGATAAGTATTTAGACAAAAAGCTGAATGCCTGGGCTGGATTTTGGGCCAATAAAGTGGTAATCTCCTACTTTTATCAAAGAGCACTTATCTTATTCAATTCAAATAACTTGATAAAAATATCAATTTATTTGTTGTAATTTTTAACTAAATGGTTGGAATTTAATTATACTTTAAACTTAATTTAATAAATTTGTTATTAGTTAACTTCACATCTTTTAATTGCAGCTATAATGCCAATAAATTAAAGTTTTTTCATTTGATAATCATAAAAGAGGAGGGATCTTGATTCTTAAGCCCTCAAGTCCCTGGACATAGTTACTCTTTCTCACTCCCCCCTCCCGTCCAATGACGAGCCGGCAACAGTCTATCCTACTGTTTGTTTATTTTCACTTTAATCAAACCCACACTCTGCTCTCTCTCTCTCTCTCTCTCTCGTTATTTTTTTTTCCCGTTTTCATTCTTTGATAGCATTTAGAATGGTTGAGGTGCTAGGATTGATAGTATTCTAAAGTATAAAACATAGATATGCACTATATTACAGAATATATGTCATGAACAAATTTGAGCTTGAGTCAAATTTGTTTATCATATAACATTCTAGAAGTGACTGTCCACTTAAGCCATCAAAATGCTGTCCAAAATTCGTGTTCATACATGTTCATATAAATTCGAATACAGATTCGCCATGGACATCTGAGATTTGCCTGGTTCCGAATCTATCAACAGAAAAAGGGAAAAAAAATCATAATTTACAACGACACGTGGTGAGAGAGAAAGAGGGAGGGAGTATATTTTAAATTATTTTTCAAATTATTTTTTAGTTCGAAAGATGAAAAAAGTTGGGTTCAGGACTGACACGTAAAACCTGTTATGCTACGGAGGGAGAGGGTAATTATATTTTAAATTATTTTTCAAAACAATTGTTTTTTCTGGCTGGGACCGGGCTGGGTCTGGACACACGTAAAACCTGTTATGCTAGGGCGGGAGGGAGTAATTAAATTTTAATTATTTTTCAAAACAATTGTTTTTAGTTCGAAAGATGAAAAAAGTTGGGTTCAGGACTGGGCTGGGCTGGGATTGGAGAAGTATAAGGCCGGGCCGGGTCTGGACACACGTAAAACCAGTTATGCTAGCGCGCAAGCCTGGCCGAGCTGGGGCATAGAGACGTCTAAGGCCGGGCTGATATATCTAAGCCTGAAGGTCGGGCCGGGCTTGGACACACAGATGTATGCTGTTATGCTAGTGTGCAAGCGTGGCTAGAGCCTGGCCTGTTACCCCCCCTATGAGTGTGTTGAGGGAGTACAAATGCGTTCTTTTCTTGGGTACTTTCTTGTGTGGGAGGGAGGATTCTTTTCTTGGGTACTTTCTTCTGGATAGTAGTAGTATTACTTTCTTTGGTACAATATTTTATCCTTTCTACTTCATTGTAATCCGACTTATTTGAATACATACCTGTCTAAGGATACGGTTTTTGATAGAATAAGATGGTGAAGCATGATTTGTGTTGCCGACCTCAACTAGTTGGGATAAGGCATTTTGCTTACTTTTTGATTGTTGTTGGTACAAGATTCTTAACATTTGAGCATCTTAGATTCCAAGATAACTGTCAGACACTGTATTGCTGTTTCATTGGTTCGTGTGTCTGTGTGTTATGTATATCAGATTTTTTACATAGCTGTGTGTGGCAAGGTTCAGTGGTGGTCGTGACACGGCCTCATGTTCTTATCTTGATCTTCGTTCTCACTTTTTCCTTGATTTTTCTGTGGTCCAGAAGAGATGTGAAGAGCTTGCTCGTCCCTCTGGAGAACAGGAGGTTGTCAACAATCTTGGAAATAGTGTTAATTCAGGATCTAAATCAAATAGTAATACACAGCATCAGCTTTCTGTTGCAAGCGGTTCTAGTACAGTCTACATAGACGAATTTGACACTTCTGTTACAACACTTAACATTGTATGCTCTGTTTGTACCCACATAGTCATATACTTTAGTAGAACTTTTTTGGGAAAAAAAATTAAATTTTGGTTTGACATAAATAGTTCTTTGCAGGCCACTATCTTGTTCCATCTTCATGAGTATGCAAATGCATCAACTATGCTGGAACCAATATATCAAAATATTGAACCTATACATGAGGTATTATCAATTTTACCCTGTTTAGTTTATTCTGGAGGTTGTTATGATGATTAATAGTTTTTTGTTCATTTTTATCTGTATATGCAGACGACGGCTCTTCACGTATGCCTTTTGTTACTAGATATTGTGCTAGCCTCCCAAGTCGCATCTAAAGCTGCTGTAAGTTATTCCTAATTTTGTGCTGGGCCAAGAATTGGAACTTATCAAATTAGGGATGAATTAACAATGGTCCACATTATTCCAACCCCTGATATGATTATGTACTTTCCATATACCTTTCAACTTATTTAGCTTTTCTCTCTCATTAGGTGTAGCATGTTATTGTGCTGTTTTTTGGTTTTTAAATTATTTAACATGATATGTATATATTATAGATACTGACTCAGGTGTATTTCTGTCGTTTTGTCTCATTCATTTAATATTATATGGAGGTTTACCATCTACTCAGCTGTCATCCTCCTAATCTTCTCCTTTTTCTCTATTGCTCTTATCTTCTTCCTTGATCGAGGTTTTACCATCTATTCGGCATTGAATAAACTTCCAATTTCAGATCTTTGTTCTTTCGCAAATGTTGTGATTTTGATACACCATCTGTTGATTGAATGACCTTTTTTCCAAGATACTGTGCCTATTATCTCATTTGGTAGCATTTGGTAGGGTCTTTATTCTTGTAATAAAATGGTTTTTATGATGATTCCTTGTGTACAGGATATAATTCAGTATGTGGAAAAAGCTTTTGGTGTTGGTTATATGATTAGTCAGGGTGACAATGGAGGCAGCACGCAACATCAATCTTCAAATCAAGCTGTAAAAGCTTCCTCAGCACCAAACAGTTTATCTGCCACCGAGGCTTCTAAATCTGATTTATCTGCCAATGCAAATGCGTCGGAAAATCCTTTGTTACGGACCTTATCAGACGAGGCACTTGACTATGAAACTCTGCTGTCAACACTGAACAGTGGTGGGCCAAACTTAGCAAGACCTGCTGGCCTCACATCCTCAAACGATCTTTCAAGAGCATCAGCCGATCGTCCTGCTCCTGCTGATGATCTGAAGCTGAAGCTGCACCTCTATAAGGTCCGGCTTCTGCTTCTTACTACGAACTTAAAGGCAGCAAAGCGTGAGGTGAAGCTAGCTATGAACATTGCACGTGATCGAGATTCTTCCACGGTTCTTCTCCTGAAGGCGCAGCTTGAATATGCTCGTGGTAATTACCCTAAAGCCATCAAACTCCTTGCGACATCAAGTAACAGGACGGAATCATGGATTTCAAGCATGTTCAATAACAACATGGGGTGCATTGCTCATCAACTCGGGAAACACCACACATCAGCTGAATTTTTTAGAAAGGCACTGACAAGCAGCTCATCCCTCCGATCAGAAAAAACTTCAAAGCTTTCGACTTTCTCACAGGATAAATCCCTCCTGATCATGTACAACAGTGGTTTGCAGTACTTAACCTGTGGAAGACCAATACTTGCTGCTCGCTGTTTTTATAAGGCCAGTTTGGTTTTTAAGAATTGGCCTCTGTTGTGGCTCCGACTTGCTGAATGCTGTATACTGACACTAGAGAAGGGACTCCTCAACTCTAGTGAAGCTGCTCCTACAGAAGGGGAAGAAGTTAGAGTTCATGTTGTTGGGAAGGGAAAATGGAGGCACTTAGTTGTGGAGGATGGAGCCTCAAGGTATAGGCATTTGGATTCTCTGGAAAAGGATGATCGGTTATTGTTGGGTAGTGATGGCCAATGCAGGATCTCCATGCGTTTTTCTCGAATGTGTCTTGTCAATGCTCTTCATCTATTGAACACAGCCGAGTCAAAATTGTTGAAGGCGGCTATCTCGCCTTCTAGTTCTTCCATTGAGGATGACGAATACCAAGCAGAATCCACTAAGAACTTACCTGGTGGAGATTCAAAAGCATCTAATATACCTATTGTCTCTGGTCAGGCAAATGTAAATGGGGGGGATGCAAAAGAACCGAAGGGAGGAGTGAGTCCAAACACAACCTTACAGAACTCCGTCTACAATTATGAAGATATACGCAGAAGAGAGAGCCACATGATCAAACAAGCTGTTCTTGCTGACATGTCTTTCGTAGAATTAACTCTAGGGAATTTTTTGAAAGCCCTGTCAACAGCAAGGTCTCTTTTGGGGCTTCCAGAGTGTTCCAGAATATACATCTTTTTAGGCCATCTATATGCAGCCGAGGCACTCTGTCGGCTAAACCGGCCAAAAGAAGCTGCTGAGCAATTATCGGTCTACGTGTCGGATGGAAACAAGGTTGAAATGCCTTACAGCGAAGACGACAGAGGGAGGTGGCAAGTAGAAAAGGGTGGTGGAGATGGTGAAGAGTTGAATGGTGGTGGTTCAGTGGCGGTAGAGCCTCAAGGTATGGTCTTTCTGGAGCCAGAAGAGGCACGTGGAACGCTATTTGTAAATCTTGCCGCTGTGTCTGCGATGCAAGGCGAACTTGAGCAGGCTCATCGGTTCGCAACTGAAGCTCTATCGACAATACCCAACAGTCCAAAAGCCGTCCTAACAGCAGTTTACGTCGATCTCCTACTAGGGAAGACGCAAGAAGCCGTCGTCAAGTTGAGACAGTGTAGCCACGTCAGATTCCTTTCCAGAAATGTAACATTGAACAGCTCTTCCTCTTGATGATGATTCAAGTGTCCAGCCCCAACCCAACCCTACGAGAGTTCTCAGGTAGACCCAGGAATCCATTTAGAGTATTTGTAACATATATACGTTGTCGTAGAATAAGCTTTTTTTTCTTACTTAGGGTTTGGTGGCATGGCCATTGTTTTGGTTAGCGTGGATGCCCCCCACCTTTCATATTCAAGATGTGGTTGTTCTGATCATTCAGTGTTCAGTGGCTAATGCAGTTGGTATTCAACAAAGAAAAGGGAGTAAATTCCTGAGCTCCCCTCAAGAAAAAAAGAAAAAGGTATGGAAACAATTTGTTCATTTTGGAAATCAAATGCAAAGTCTACTTCATATTCAAGAGATCCCCTCATTTCTGTTCTTTCTGATGCAAAGTCAACCGGATGAACTGAGGAGCTATTACCATGTAGATAGGTCAGGAGTTTTTGGTTATACTAAAATACAACCCCTGATAAGATACATTATTTATTCAAAATAGTCCTTAACCCTAGGAAGAGGAGCAGCTATCCGAACCAGCCGATCGAGTCAGAATTTTGAAGAAAAAAAAAAGACCCAATGTAAAGTTCTCCCAAGATCAACGTTCCTGACATGAGAGTGCAAATGATGGGCTCGCATCCTCTATAGCGGGATGGCTACAGCCATCCTTGCAACACCATTTAGGAGGTGCCACGTGGGGTACCAAGAGGTAGGGAGGGTACCGATGGCTTATTAAGGGGATACCAAGGAGAAGAGAGCGTGTGATGAAACACCCATGTGATGGGGGTGTGATAAGAAACACACCCGATGCCATCATCATCACCCTCTGCAAAATTACAATTTTGCCATTAGGTGTGTTTCTCATCACATGGGTGTTCGTCACAGAGGATCCGCGTTGCAAGGAAAGAGGGGTACCGATGGCTTATTCAGGGTACCCATGTCCACATAGTGCCCTTTGATTAGTGCTGTAAGGATGACTGTAATCATCCCGCTGTAGAAGATTTGTAGCCCCAAAGGATATGGGTGAAGGGATACATGTCTCAGGATGTGAAGTAAAGAAGCCAATTCAATTAAATTAGCTGGCCTAGGATCCAATTTCTATGGTAGATTCCAATTTAATCGATCAAAAGGCCAGGAGAAGAATTCGGCAATGAAGACATCTATAAATACAAGTCTTAAAAATTCGAGGAAAGAGAAAAGCTAGACAAAATTCAGTCAAAAAACGTATACAAGATCGAAACCATGTTTAAAGCGAACATGAGGATTAAAAGAGAGAAACTTGAGATAACATAGCCTTTCATGGGCTGCCACAAGAATTAAGGAACCGTTACAAGTATCAACATCCCAACCATTATTATGATATCCATATCTATTGATAAAAACTGTCATTCAAAAAATAGATCTATCTGTGCTCGATCTTCATAATCATTTTCTCAATAAAGCTTGATTTATGAGCAAGGTATTACACAGATTAAAACCCTTACGATCCCTTCCTTCTACTGTCTGGCTTTCATCTAACCAAGCGATCTTTCTTCATACCTGCACCCTCTTTTCAAAGAAAATCTCTTTTTTTTTATCTTCTCCGACTTCTTAATTATGTTGACCGGACCTTTAAGTAACAAAAGATAGTGTCAAAGATGATAGACAAAGAGGCTTGTATAAGAGTAATCCTAAACTAACAGGACAAGTAATTACTCTTCTAAGTGGTCAATCTCTTATTCAAGAGAATATCCTCCTTCACATGGATCCCCACAATAGTACTCTTCTCTAGATTGTTTTTCAACCTTGATACCATCTCGAAGCCTCGAAGGAGACATTTAGGCTGTTTGAATCGCCGGAAAATAGTGGAAAAGAAATTTTTTTTCTTGAATTTTAGAAATTTCTGATGTTTGTTTCAACAGAAAATTATAAATTATAGAAAAATAATTTAATGAGTTAAAAATTTTTGGAAAAAATCTACTGAACGTTATTTTCCATCACAACTGAGGACGTTCCTTTTTCTCAAAGCTCTCCCATAATCTCTCTCCTCTCTGGGAGCGGATCTTCTGTAAGCAGAAGTCTTATGAGCGCCCTGTGGTGTAGAGGCAACACCCAGTGGGCGAAAATACCATTTCGCCCCTCCTCTCTCACATGCACACACATGACAACCCTCTTCTTTCTCCTAATATTCTCCCATCTTTAATCTCGTCCTCTTCTTTCCTTCACACACACTCTCTCTCTCTCTCTCATTCATTTGCTTTCAATCAGCTCAGAGGGAACAATATAAAAATCTAAGAATCCATAGATTCCTAACAAGAGGCATCCTTCAACAGACACCACATGCTTTGATGGGAGAAGGGACAAACAAAGTTCATGTGAAGAAGTTTTTGGAGGTCCCCACTCCCTCTACACTAGGCCATTTCTCATGTCACTTTCTAATTCTTTTCTGTATTCACTTTTTGTACGAGGACAGAAGAAGATGGGGTGTCACTGTAATTCCTACTTCTTTTTTTGGGGGGAGAATAATGTATCTTGTAGAACTGATGAGTTAATGTTGAAAATGTAAAGGAGGGTTCTTTCAAGATGAAAGCTTCAATGTGAACATGATACTAAACTTACTGCATTTTCCTTGCTGTGCAAAGCAAATGTACTGTTAGTTCATATCATCTTAGCAGAGAGAGAGAGAGAGAGATGTCCACAAATTCAATTAGTCAAATCTTTCAATAATTGGATCATCAATTGAAGTCTTGCGATGACCCTCGAAGGGATTTCAAGGTACACTGTTCAAGTTTTATTTATTTATTATTTATTAATTTTTTGCGAAGGTAACATTGTTCAAGTTTATTGGTTACTTCATCTTAGATCAATTATTAGAGTGAGGAAGACTTAATTTATAAGAGAGTCATTACACGAGAGCTATGATATATGTATGGAACAGAATGTTGGGCATGCAATTATATAAAATTATAAGATTTTCGCATTGAGATGAATGTCCAGAAAGATTAAAGAAGACATGAAAGTATCGACTTGAGAAATACAGAGAAGAATTTGGATGGAATCAACTGAAATTGATTTAAAGACAGATTATCTAGCTAATGAAACGCTTTTGACAAGTTGATATTGTGAAAATGTTGCTGACTATTAATTGTTGTAATAGTGTCTATTAATTCTCATCAACCCAAGGCTTTAGATGGTAAGAAGCTTAACCAATAGGGGGGGAAAATGCTGCAATGTAATTGGAGAATCTCTCTCTCTCTCTCTCTCTCTCTCTCTCTCTCTCTCTCTCTCTCTCTCTCTCTCTCTCTCTTTTCAATGTTAGACAGTACTAAATGGAAGGTGAGATTGATTTGGGAACTCTTTTAGACACATTTTTTCAACTCAAGGTCACTGTAATAGCAGTAAATTAATGTAAAATCAAACAAATCTAATATCCCAGAAGATGTTGAAAATAAAGAAAGCAATCTTGTTTGCTTTCAAGAAAATCACACATTCAACAATGGCATAAAGACAAATGTATATAATGAAATCAAACATACATCATCAATAGTACAAATCAAGGAGGGGAGAAAGAAGAAGAATCACAAAAAAAGATAAAACCATCAGTGGCTCGACATCCTCTCATGTCGATTTCTGTCCATACATCCATCAATCTCTTGACCTGCACCATACATCATACCATCTAATGAGCAAATAAATTAAAATAAAAAAAATGTTGGATTGTTTAGGATGAAAAAAGAACTAGATTATTTGGTTATTTTAGAGAGAGAGAGAGAGAGAGAGAGAGAGAGGGAGAGGTAAAAGGCAAATATTTATCAATGGTAGCCAGTAGCCACATGCAGTATTTGTAACGAAGATTTAAGTGCTAAAGATGTGAATATATGTAACAGTTTGATAAATACAGAAAATCCCACTTCACTTTTTAATGTGAAATGTCATAAGAAAAGCATATATATTTGGTTAAATAGAGTTCAAATGCAAAATAAAATTTTAAACTTATGCAATAAACTATACTAATAGAAAGACAGAACATGGAACTCATAGACATGGAGGAAGCTTAAAATTAGGGTTAGGGTTTGAGATACTGCATACTTAGCTTACATCTAAAGAGAGCAGGTATAGCCAGGTGGAGGTGTCTTC
>JAUPMG010284492.1:0-18079 GCA_031762675.1 Pachysandra terminalis | reverse complement strand
CATCAAATACCTTAACTAAACATTACCAAACCCGGATCAATTAAAAATACATCCATAATTCTTCTGTTTTTCAATCTGCATCATTATGCTCTGTTTTGGAAAAAAATACAGTTCAGAAATTTTGTAAGCATTCCATTGATTCCGAATCCAAATCAGAGTATATAAATACAAGTTTGCATCTAAAAATAAGTCTATAACATCTCCGAACAGAAATTGAAATTAACATATATATATATATATATATATATATACATATATACATTCCCATAGCCATTTAAATCTTTATAACAGAGCATACATAGATGTTTCAACTCAAACCAAATCCGAAAATCAACAAGGATGATGATGGGTAGACGGGGTACTTACCGTAATTCGCGAAACCGAAAACAATTCTTTCTTTCCTTCGTTCTTCTTCCTCCTTCCCTTCCGATCACAGCCACACCGAAACCCCCTTTGTCTACTTTCTAATTCTCAACCCCCCACAACTAAGGTGAGAGGATGAGGATTAAGTGTCCTCATCCCTCAATTCTCTCCCTCTCTCTCTCTCCACGTTTCCATGACCAATTCCAACGCACGGTTGTGCGTTGGACCAATTCAACCAATTCAAATACCTCCACTTTATTACACCCTTAACCCCATTATAAAACTAATAACACTAAAACCCCCTACTCTATAAATTATGTTATTATGACCCCCCCTTAAGCTAATATAAACATACAAACCATATAAGATAAATCAATTAAATCAAATAATTAATTAGACAAATAATAAATAATAAAAAAATAATTTTAAAGGGTTCAGGTCACTATAGCATGGTTGAGAATGGGGAAACGAGGTGGTCAAGCTGTGTTGTGGGCAATTTTATTGATAAGAAATTGCCATATGCGGTGGTCAAATCTTTGGATGAGAAGATGTGGTCGCCATGGCTCAATGGAGGTTTTTGGCCTTGATAATGAGTTTTTCTTATTTCGGTTTGGCTCTGTGGATATGAGCGAGGCCATCCTAGATAAAGGGCCATGGTATATGGCTGGAAAACTCCTTATACTGAGGGAATGGTCCCCAATGATGTCTTTCAACAAGAATGAGATTAATACTCTTCCCATATTCTTGGTAATGTAGAAGTCACAAGAAGTTATGCCCTGCTTCCCACCCCTTCTATGAGTCTGGCTACCGAATCTACCCCTTTGCCCTTCCCCCCTCCTTCTCAAAGGACCCCTTGTAAGGTTGCGTCTAAGGAGAACTCACCTCTTGTCCCTCAATAAGTGGCTCCAAATGGAGATGTTGTTGTTTCTCAAGTCATTTGCAATCTTGTTCCTGATAAATATGTGTTGAGAAAGTTAGTTTCTATCAACCCTTTTGACTCCCTAATTGACTAAGATGGTGAGATCCCTATCTTGGATGTGGAAGTTGCTTCAGAGGAGAAATCTAATTCTCAAAAGAAAAGAAGAGGACCAAGAAAGCGAAATATAAAGCACATTCTGATGAGGCTTTGATTGAAGAAGATTCTCCTCAGATGATACCAGACTTTAAGAAGGATAGCAGGAAGGGCATGGAACTTGTGGTACCTGAGGTAAAATGTAGAGACCTGGATCTGGAAAATAAATTATTAAAATAAATTTTGAATAATTAGTAGAGTTAAAGGATGAAAATATTTAAAAAAAGTTTTATAAGAATTAATGGATAATTTTCTGTTTTTAATAGTGGGGTTTCCTAAGTTAAATAGAGCATTGGGGTTATTTAATAATCAAGGGTATGAGGTGGGGCTTAGAGTGTAAATAACACAAACTAATAAGGGAGTATTGTAATTAATTTAAGTTTTTCTTGGTCGTATGGAACATGAATTAGAAGGTAAGGCTAATTTAGTAATTACAATAGGATTAGAATAAGAGAGTTTCTAATTAGTAAGTAAGTTAAAAGGATTTGGATTATGGGAGAAAGAGTTTCCAATTAGAGAATGAGTAAGAATAGAAGGTGCGTTCAAGGATGGAAAGCGAGAGGATGAGAGGTGTGTTGGGAATAGAGAGGAGGAAGGGATTGGAAGCTATAAAGAGAATGTACTAGGAGGGGTTCATGCACAGCAATAAGAGAATTAGGGTTTTGAGAGAAAAAAAGAAGAGATAGATCTGAGAATAGAGAGAGAGAGAGAGAGAGAGAGAGAGAGAGAGGAGGTTGTGGCTAGGTCGAGATGTAGAGGAAGAGGAAGAAGAGGTGAAGAGTGAAATGGAACGTGTTAGAATCAACATCAGATCAAGCATAGGTAAGTTGCATTTCCTGTATAGTCTTCTTGGGATTTCGGGGTCAAAATCACGTGTTTGTATGTCTTTTATGATATCTAGAGGTTTGATTATCATTATAGGATGATATCCATGCTAATATATGTGTTTGATCATACTCTGTAGATATAATATGTTATGATGACTGATTTCTAGATTTTATGAGCATATGTGAATTAATCAATGTTAGACTTGATTATCATATTAATAAATTGTTTGGATATGGTTTGGTTAGTGAATTATTGCTACCTTGTTGAATATTGATCTCTACGGCTATTGTGAATTGAATTAGACACCAAAAATAGGGTTTTACGAACCCAAATCGCAACCCATCAGCACCCACCGGTACACCAGTGGAATTACCGACAGGGAGATCAAAATCACAGAGGTCCCCACCGGTAGGCACCGGTACACCGGTGAGTCTACCAAGACGGACCATTGCACAATTATATTCTCTCCACCGGTAGGCACCGGTACACCGGTGAACCTACCGATGGATACCCTAACCTACTTTCTGTGGACATTGGCTTGGGGTTGGACCATTTGACTTGGGATTGTGATCCCACACTTGATTGATGGATTGTGACATGGATATGGACACAGAGGGACTTGATTGACCTTGTTAAGATGTGATACGTTGTGCATGAATGTTAGGTTTGTAATTGGTTGTGCATGTATACCATGGAAAAGATTCCCGTGATGACTTCTTAAGGATTATTCGTGTGTATGGACGCACGGATAGCTTCCGAAGGGTTGTATCACCGGAGATCCGACTGCTTGTTGGAAATGATACTTGTGATGACGTTCCAAGGATTATTCGTGTGTATGGGCACACGGGTAGCTTCCAAAGGATATTATCACCGGCAATCCTACTAATTCGTTTGATGGCTCGTCCAGTCAACCTGACAGCAACGGATAAAGGTTTGAATGGAGATTCTTGGTTATGTTTGATTTGGATGAATTGGTTTGGGGAATTGAGCTCCATGAAACCAACTTGTTATCATTATCTTTGTTATTTATACGGACGATTCCCCATATGAATTACTTGGGTGTAAACTCTAAACTATGATCGATGTTCCCTTGCGAACTCCTTGGGGACACCCCTAGAAGCAATCAAAAATAGCTACGGGAATTGAGTCCGAGTAGGTTGAAAATCCTACAAAACCACGTTGTACATGTAGGATATTGACCGTAATGTCATGGAACCGGGTTATTTGTGGAGTTACTTGACCTTAATGGTCCTGGCATGAGATGTTGGTGGAGATGTGGAATTGCTTGGCCTTAATGGTTGTGGTACGAGGTGTTGGTGGAGCTTGTTTGGGTGGACCGGCTGATCACCGGGAAGTAAATTCTCATGCAATCATTAACTTGTTGACATTGTGGAGTTTGTGGTTATTTCTTGCCTGCTAATTTTCAAATATCTGATTATGTTAATGCTATGGTTATGATGCTAGGAATTTGGTAAGATAATGTGTTGTATGATTGTTTTCACTCCATGATGATTTCCATGATATTATATGTTTGTTTGGACTGACGTTTTCCTACGAGGATGGATCACAGGATTGTTTCTTACTGGGCATTCCAAGGTCACGCAACCTATTGCAGGTTGAGGTGGATTGAAGGTTGGCTAGGATTGGTGCTGTTTTTAGTTTATTTTTGCTTTTGATTCATAGTTTAGAATTGATGTAATAGAGTTGGCTTTGAGTTAGTTAGTTGTGGATTATAGGCTCTTCTAAAGCCATAACTTGATTTTGAATAGGATTTATTAGCTTCCGCACTCTGAGTTTACTAATGGTAATATTCATTACTTTTATTACTTGGTTTTGTTTGATGATCCACGTTCTATGGAGGGAACCCGAAGGTCACACCTCGAGATTCGTGCCTTGGGATCTGGGGCATGACATAAAGGAGTTGTTGGGGCAACAAGGTCAGCTTCCAAAAAACGGTTGTTGATGATCAAAGTAGCCATGTGGAATATTCGAGGGTTGAATAACTCTCTCAAATAGGAAGAAGTTAAGAAATTGATCTCTTCTTAGAAGCTTAGTATCCGTGTTGGCATTGGGAATTTTATTATTCACTCTACTAAAGGAAGGGTTTGGGTGCTCTGGAATGAGTAGGAAGTACATGTGAATGTCATGAACAAAAGTGACCAGATTAATCATGTGAAAGTCAAAGTCCTTCTCACTAATATGGTGTTATGTGTGTCATTTGTCTATGGGCATACTGATCGATATGAAAGAAGAAGGCTTTGGAGACAATTACAATCTATCAGTCATTCTCATGCTTGGTGTATCCTAGGTGACTTCAATGTTGTTAGCTTGCTTCCGGATGCTCCTAATGGTAGAGTTTCATTTAAGGTTTACAACTTCTAGGCTGACCAACAAGGTTTTTGGGATTTTGTTAATGATGTTTGGAAGACTAAGGTTAGAGATACTGATATGTTCATTCTCTACTGGCTTGGAGTAGGTGTTAGTTTTTTGATCTTGATAAGAAAACTCTTGAGGCTCACGTTGATATGAATAATCTTCAGTAGTGTCTTCAATCGGATCCTAAAAATGTTGATATTGGTGGCTAGAAGGAAGTGTACACATCTCTCTTCCATTCTTGAAGCCCAACTGAAGCAAAAAATCTCGCATTCAATGGCTTCAACTTGGGGACCATAATACTCAATTTTTTTCACAAATCTCTGATGGGGCATAGATCAGGAAACAAGATAATGAGCATCCATGATGATGGTGGTCACAAGATTTCTGATCCGGGACTGATAAGAAAACTCTTTGAAGACCACTATATTAACCTTTTGGGTACTAGTGGTAGGGGGCACCGTGGATTTGAGGACATTCGCACTGGCATCACCCCTTATTTCTTCAAGAAGGCCTAGCATAATGTGGGCAATGATGTCTTAAATGCTATTGGTGACTTCTTTAGTACGGGGCGCTTACTGAAATAGGTAAATCATACTATCATTACCCTTGTGCCTAAAACCTCTAATCGTTCTTCTGTGAGTGATTTTGAGCCTATTTCCTGTTGTAATACTATCTACAAATGCATATCAAAGCAGATTGCCAACAGATTTAAGGGGATCATTGGAGACCTTGTGGAAGACTACTAGTCTTCCTTTGTCCCTGGGAGAGAAATTACTGACAACACTCTTCTCGTGCATGAACTATTACAAGATTATCACCTTGACTCTGTGTCACACCCCCAAATCCGTAACACAATTCCATAGGTGGGATTGCACGAATCTCGAAGTGCAACCTTCGGGTTCCATTGCTGAAAAGCGAATTGCCATACCAATAACAATAAGTAATAAAAGTAAACGACTACCTTTATTAATCAGAATATGTAGAAGCTAAATAAAACTTAAATAATCCCAAATAACAGCCTATGACTACAGCTGCGTCATGACCCCAAAAGAGTATAAACTAACTAATGCTATTATAACTTGAATTCATCAAAATCCCTAATCAAGATAATATAAATAATAATAAAATATGCAGCAGCAAGCAATCCAATCTAATGCAAGTCCTAGTCCATAGCAAAGTAATCCAAGTCCATCATCCTTCTCATCTTGCAACATAAGAAATTGCGAGAGCTTTGAATGCCCAATAAGTAAATCAAACAGTCATCCATCTATTTATGATATCAATAGAGTCAATGTCAAGTCACGGGTACAAGAACGAAATAAAACAGATAGTCATGATGAGTTAATGATGATATGAGATGCAATGAATGAGAATGCAGATGTTCTAGATGAATGCTCCAACAAGGAATGCAATGATGATATGCAAATGAATGAGTTAGACTAATATAGTCTGTTAAGTGCCCCTTAACTTCACAAACCAATTATAACACCAGAATTTTGGGCATAGGCCACTAGGAAATGCCGGAAGTCCCCTCTTCGTTCCGGGTGCTAACCCATGTTAGAAGGTCACCATTGTGCTAATTTAGAGTAGATGCTACTCTCGGGATATCCAACCCAATGCTATCTTAAGAGTGTATGATTACTTAAGGTATTCCAACCTGTATAGGAGCTTGTAAGCATCCTACCCTAGTTTAAGTGGGATTTCAACACACAAGGTATACAATCAACCCATAAGAATCCTAAATAGGAAACCCTTATTTCCCACCTCCAGGGCTCTCTTAACACTATACATCATCCTAACATGCATGCAACAATTTATAAACAAATATCAATTCAATTACTATCAAGTTCTATTTCAATTACAATCAAGTCCAATATGATTGATGGATACCAACTATTATGGAACTCCAAAATAAGGTCTATTGTCTATCTTGAGTCCTAAGAGTCAATTACTAAGTCAATGGTACGAGTCCACATCAATTCCTTATCAAATCCCAAACCTAAAAGTCACTGTGTGCAACTGGGTGTACCATTGGTACCCTCACCGGTGTACCAATGGGTGCTGATGGGAATCTTTTGCTTGTTTACAAGGCCTTGTCGGTACCCTCACCAGTGTGCCGGTGGATTCCAACGGTGCATTCTTTGCAAGGTATGCAATGGTACCCTCATCAGTGTGCCAGTGGATACCGAAGCCCCTAATTTGCCTGTAGAAGTGTCCTTGTCGGTACCCTTGCCAGTGTACCGGTAGATGCCAATTGGGTGTTGATCTACGAAATTCCAGGTATCGGGATTTTCATCCCTTTGATCCCCAAATCAATTTTGGTCGATTCTAATGATCTCAAATCTATGGATTTACATGGTAAAACATATAAGAACAACCTATTTCTAACATATTAAACATGGTCTCTTGCAATCAAATCATCAAAATACGATTAAACACTCAAGAACATGAACATGATCACATGAATTCATAAAAGAACTATACAGTAACGTAACTGATCTAATCTTAGAGATTCAGATATCACCATATTCTTTTCTTCTTCCTCTCTTCCTTCTTCTTCCTCTTTTGGGCTCTTCCTTTGGCACTGCATTAATGGATCTAGGGTCTAGTTTTAGATTTGAACCATTTTTCCTCATTGTCTTTTCTCTCTCTCTCTCTCTCAATCTCTCTAAGTTTGAATCCAACGATTATGCCTTAGGATCAGAAGGGAAGGTTATTTATCAACTTCCTTTCTCTCTCCTCAAGCTAATCTAACTTCAACTCCCACATAGCCTAGTACGTATGAAACACAAATATTAAATTACTGATAATACCCCATTTAGATAATTATTACACTAGGGCCCCAAAATAATAACTTTAATTATTAAAATAACCCTTATATCAATATAGCCTGCAATTTATAAAGTTAGATATCAAATAAAATACCTTATAATAAACTATAAGTTAAGGAACCTTCTAATAGAGGATCTAGGTCACTACAACCTACCTCCCTTAAAAGAAATTTGTCCTCGAAATTGCGTACCTCAATCCGTAAATAGCTCCGGATACAACTCCCGAATGTCTGACTCCAACTCCCATGATGCTTCAAATTCACTTTGATGTCCCCATTGAACTTTCACTAAGTGAATGGTCTTGGTTCTCAAAACTTGCTCCTTCCGATCCAAAATCTTCATCGGTTGCTCTACATATGATACATCTTCTCTCAGTTGTAAATCGCTCCAATCTAATACGTGCGATGGGTCTGGTTCATACTTCCGTAGTAGTGATATATAGAATACGTCGTGAACTGCTGCAAGTTGTGGTAGCAATGCAACTCTGTATGCCACTACTCTGGTGCGCTCTAATATTTCAAATGTCCAACGTAAGGTGGTGCTAATTTCCCTCTCTTGCCGAATCTCATCACTCCTTTGATAGGGGAAACCTTCAAAAGTACATGGTCGCGAACTGCAAACTCTAGCTCTCTCCTCCTATGATATGCATAGCTCTTCTGTCGACTTTGTGTTGATTTCAATCGCTCTCGAATGAGTTTCACTTTAACAATCGTCTCTTGTACTAGATCTGGTCCAAGAACAGTGTTCTCTCCAACTTCTGCCCAACAAACTAGTGAATGGCATGCTCTATCGTATAACGCTTCGAATGGAGCCATATCGATGCTAGAATGATAACTGTTATTGTAAGAAAACTCTACCAAAGGTAGATGTTCTCCCCAACTACCACTAAAGTCCATCACGCAAGGTCTAAGCATGTCCTCCAATACTTGGTTCACTCTCTCAGTCTGGCCATCCGTCTGCGGGCGATATGTTGTACTAAGATCTAACTGTGTGCCCATAGCCTTCTGCAATGCTTCCCAAAACCTCGATGTAAACAACGAACCTCGATCTGACACAATACTCACAGAAACGCCATGAAGTCGCATGATCTCTCTATCTTATAGTCTCGCGATCTCCTCGGCTGAAGTTGAAATCTTCACTGGTAAGAAGTGGGCTAATTTGGTTAATCGGTCCACGATCACCCAAATCGAGTCCATGCTACGTCGTGTCTTTGACAAACCGACTACGAAGTCCATGGTGATGTGCTCCCACTTCCACTCCACTATAGGCAAAGGTTGTAATAATCCCGCTGATCTCATGTGCTTGGCCATAACCTAATGACAAGTAAGACACTTCGCCACGAACTGCGCAATCTCTCTCTTCATTCCCGGCCACCAATAGTTCACTCGCAAGTCTCGGTACATTTTGGTACTTCCCGGATGAAGGGAATACCGCGACTTGTGTGATTCCTCAAATATCTCTCTCCTGATGTCATGATCCTCTGGAACACAAAGGCGACCCTGATACCTAATCAGTCTGTCTGAGTGTACCATCCACTCTGTCTTACTGTCATTGGCTACTAACGACAATAGGTCCTTATCATCCTTCTGACAAGCTGCTATACGATGCTCTAACGAAGGTCTGGCTACCAAGCTGAAAAGGTAGCCACGACTCTGTTGGTTCACTGGCTAAACTCCCAAGTCTGATAAGGTCTCCTAAAGACTCCATTCCTAGCGCATCAACTGAGCTAGATCCCTCTTGGTCTATGACTCAATCCGTCAGCTACAACATTCGCCTTCCCAGGATGATAATGGAGTATCGAGATGTAGTCATTAACTAATTCCAACCATCTTCTTTGGCGCATGTTGAGATCCTTCTGAGTGAAAATATGCTTCAGACTCTTGTGATCTGAATACAGTTCAAACTCCTCTCCGTACAAATAGTGCCTCCAAAGCTTCAAGGCAAAGACAACAGCGGCCAACTCAAGATCATGAGTAGGGTAGTTATACTCAGAAACCTTAAGTTGTCGCGAAGTTACACGACCATCTTGCATAAGCATAGCACCTAAGCCTTACAAAGATGCGTTAGTGTAAACCTCCATCTTATGTCCAGCGACAAGTACAACTAAAACTGGTACTGAAGTCAACCTCTTCTTGAGTTCCTCAAACGCCGTCTAGCATCTCTCGTCCCAATCGAACTTCACTTATTTCCTTGTCAAGCGGGTCAATGGTGCTGCAATGGTGGAGAATCCCTCGATGAACCTCCTATAGTAGCCCGCAATACCAAGGAAACTCCGAATATCTGTTGCATTCCTCGGTCGCTCCCAATCGAGAATTGCCTAAACCTTAGCCGGATCCACGGCGATGCCACTCTTGGATACTATGTGATCAATGAATTTGACTTCCTCGTTCCAAAAAATGCATTTCTCCAACGTAGCATACAACTGGTGATCATACAACGTCTGTAATATGATCTGTAGGTGTTTCTCATGCTCCTTCTCAGACCTTGAATAAATCAAAACATCATCGACGAAGATGACCACAAACGGATCTAGAAAAGGCGTGAAAACTCTACGCTTAAAGTCCAAGAAAGCTGCCTGCGCATTCGTCAACCCGAATGGCATTACTTCAAATTCATAATGCCCGTATCGAGTACGAAAGGTCATCTTCTGAATATCCTCCTCTCGAATCCCCAGCTAGTGGTATCCCGATCTTAAGTCAATTGTCGAGAAAAACTGAGCTCCTTTCAACTGGTCAAATAGGTCGTTGATCCTCGGTAATGGGTACTTGTTCTTCATAGTCACCCGGTTCAGCTGTCTGTAGTCGATGCAAAGTCAAACTGATCTGTCCTTTTTCACGAATATTACAGGTGCACCCCAAGGAGAAGTATTTGTTCTGATAAAGCCTAATGCACTCAATGCATCTAACTGCTCTTTCAACTAGCATAAATCAATCGGAGCCATTCGATAAGTAGCAAGTGAAATTGGAGTAGTGTCAGGCATAAGCTCAATGCAGAAGTCTACCTCCCTTAGAGGTGGTAACCCCGGAATATCCTTAAAAATCGTGCCAAAATCTTGAACAATAAGAATATCCTACAAGGATAGTCTCTGATCCCCATCCGCAATAAAAGAAATTCAGACAGATAAGCACCATTCTCTGTCCCAAGGAATGTCATACGACATCCTCCAGGAAGATCAAATACGATTGTTTTCTCAAAGCAATTCACCTTCGCATGATAAGCAGAGAGCCAATCCATACCAAGTATCACTTCGAAATCAGCCATGTCAAGCACTACCAGGTCTGCTTCCAGGTTAAAGTCACTGACGCTTATCAAACAGGCACGACATACTCGATGTAAAGTAACAGTTCCTCCAACTGGGTTAACGATACATAACGGGTTCTCTAGACTCCTAGGTTGTAAACCCATGAATAACATACAATTACTAGAGATAAACGAATGTGATGCACCCGAATCAAATAACACACGAGCTGGGATATGGAATAAAGTGATGGTACCTTCTACCACTGCATTGGTAGCTTGGCCGTCTCGAGGAATCTTTACGTCAGTCAAGGCATTAGCGTTGTCTTTCTAAGCTGGTCTAGGTGATATTGGTTTACCGTCTCTCCTCAAAACTCGGCAATCGTACTAAAGATGTCCCTCCTTGCCACAGTTGAAGCATACTTTGCATCTGAACTGCTGTTCTGGAGATGGTTGTGGCTGCTTCTGAGCATCATGTGTCAAAGAAACTGCTGTAGTCGTATCAACTGGTGGCGTCCTAGCTGGCTTTTCATCACTTCACTAACGCCGATCGTTGTTTTTCTGATATGGCTGGTACCGTCCTTTGTCTTGCTTGGGCTGATCCCAATGTCCGTAAGCTCTGTCCATGTCTCGCTCCACATGTCTAGCGCACTCGAGAACCTCGGCATAAGTCCTAAGTTGTTGCGGCACGACTTTAGAACATATGGCCGGTCGCAAGCCCTCTTCGAACTTTGCAGCTTTATTTACCTCCTTTCTATCATTTGAGGTGCGTACCTCGACATCACAGCAAACCTCGCCTCGTACTGGCCCACAAAGTGTGTTCCTGCTCCAATCGCATGAACTCCGATGCCATCTGCCTCTGATAACTACTCAGTAGATAGTTGCTTAAGAATTGGGTCTTGATCAGCATTGGGTCTTGAACCGTTTAGCATGAAAGTGGCCAAAGTCATTTGCTGGTCATCTGGACATCCAATGGTCCGAAAGACTCTCTCGACGTCTAACAACCAATCTTGAGCAAGATGTGGCTCTCCTAAGCCTTCGAACATAGGTGGAGTAAGCTTTTTAAACTTCTCCAACTATGCGATCGAAGCTCCAGCAACTCTCCTCTGGTCAGCTACGGCTTGACGCTCCAAGTGGTCTCATTGCATAGCAGCCATGTCTCTGTCACGCCCCAAGATCCGTGGCACATATCCCTTTGCAGGCGGCACGGATCTCAAGGTGAGACCTTTGGGTTCCAAGCATGGAACGTGGATCGCTATCAAACCATAAACATAAAGGAAACTTTTACCTTTATGACAAATCAAAGTGCGGAAGTCTAAATAAATTCGAATTAAAAACAGATAAGTATCCCAATAGTATTCAAACAGATCCGTGGCTTTAGTTGAGCCATGATCTGAACAATAATCAAAGTAAGAACATTAACAACCCAAGTCTCAAAGCAATAACAAATTATTACATAGTCTCCCTATAGGAACAATAAAAAACCAAAGAACAATACTAAGAAATCTAGACGACAAAGCAGCACAGCAAGCATGATCAGCTATCATTCCTCCCAACCTGCAACATAAGAAATTGCGGGAGCTAGAAGGCTCAGTAAGAAATTCAGCAGTCACCATCCTCATATGGAAATCAGATTTCAACATGGATTTGTATAACACATCACATGCAATATGAGTATTTTGACATGAATGTAATGAAGAGATATGAGGCAATCAGATGTTCTAAAATGAAATGCATCAATCATAATAAATCAAATGTGATGAGGTGCAATATATGAATACGAAGCAAATATCTCTTGTTAAGTGTACCTCATAAGAGGCTTCCCAATCAACACAAATTTAGGTTATGGGTCTTAGGGACTGCCGGAAGACCCCTCTTCGTTCCCGGCACTTACCCATGGTACGAAGGCCACCATATACTAATTTATGAGTGTACGATACTCAAGGGATAACGAACCTATATAGGAGCTCGCAAGCCTCCTACTCTAGTTTAAGTGGGCCCTTTCACCTCACAGGTATATAGTCAACCTCGTCCGGAGACCACGCAAGGTTAGTCCGTAGATTTACACCTCCCTGTCCACTTAACATTCAATATTAGCCCAGCATGGATGCATATTAACTAGGACTCCAAATGAGGATCTCCAACGGAAACTATCCATGCATCCATACACGCGGATAATCCGATTTTGTACTCTCATAAGCTTCCTATCAGGTTCTCACACAAACTACGCAATCAAATTTACATAATAGTTTATGAATCACAATCCAAAAGTCAATTCCAAGGTGGGATGATGGTCACAACTAATCATGGAGCATCAAGTTGACTCCCCGCAAGTAGGCTAGATGCCTTCAGGTCAAACTTGTCTCCAAAAACCACTTTCTAATCCATGGTATAGGCCCCACATCATCCACCAAAGAATCAAACTAAAATTCAAAACATGTACCCTGAACATGCCTCATCGGCAAGGTCGCCGGTAGACCAGTACCCGTTAGTGGGGCTTTGTATCACAAATCATGGCTCTGTCGGTAGGCTCACCGGTGGACCGGTGCTAATCGATGGGTTAAAATACTGTAACTTCACAGGGCGTCGGTGGAGTAACCGGTGGACCCATGCCCACCGAAGGTCTCTTTTAGCCTATAAAATGCACTTTGTCTGTAGGCTCATCGGTGGACCGGTGCCTACTGAACAAATCATGATCTGGGACGTTTTTTGGGTTACGGAAATCCATATTTTGATCCCCACATCCAACCTTCTTGAATCCAAACTTTCATAATCAATCATAATCTACATAGTAGGGTCTCAACACGTAGAAATACCAACATATCATACATCAAAACACATCTTAGCGATTTAGGAACAACAAAGGCATTTTCATAAATTCGGATTATCAAAACTGACAAACAATAAACACATTGAATCAGAAATTCAACAAGAGGATCGTACTGGAGAATTTACTTACCTTAGCTCTTCTGTAATGCGAGTCTTCACTTGGCTTCAATGTCTTCTTCTTCTCACTCGGCTGCAAACGGACAACCCAATAACTCAGATCTCCTTTCTTCCTTTCTCTCTTAATCTTCTTACTCTCCTCTCTTCCTTTCTTTCGCTCTCAACGTATGGAATTATAAGGGAACCCGAGGGAGAGAGAATTGTAACTCCCCCTAATTCAGCTCCCATACCATACACGTAAACACAGTCTAACCCAATACGTTATGCGCGCAAAATTTTGAATATCAAACTGGAAATTATCTAACTGCCCCAAAGTTTATTAAAAATAACACTATTAACCCCATAATGAAAACAAGTTAATTATTCCACTCCAATATACTATTAATCAACAACTATAGGTTTAAATAAATAGGAAAAATATAAAATAATTCTATAAAAGCTTAAATCAAAGTGGGATGTTCTTTTAGTGGATTTAGGTCCTTACAACCTACCTCCCTTAAAAAGAATTTTGTCCCCGAAATTTGCGTACCCCAATCCGTGAACAGCTGTGGATAACGCTCTCAAATCTCCGTCCAAGAAGCTTCGTATTCGTCGTGATGTCCCCACTGAAACTTCACCAAAGGTATGGTCTTGGTTCACAAGACTTGCTCTTTTTGGTCCAAGATCCCCATAGGTTTCTCCACATAAGACACATCTTCACGAAGCAGCAACCGATTCCAATCCAAAACATGTGAAGGGTCTGGCTCGTACTTTCGTAACAGTGACATGTGGAATACATCATGAACAGCTGCAAGTTGTGGCAGTAAAGCGACTCGGTATGCAACTCTTCCAATCAGCTCAAGAACTTCAAAAGGTCTAACATAATGTTGAGCTAGCTTTCCTTTCTTACCGAAGCACATTACCCCTTTCATAGGTGAAACCTTAAGAAACATGTGGTCTCCAACCGCGAATTTTAGTTCTCTCCTTCTTCGATCTACGTAGCTCTTCTGTCTGCTCTGTGTCAACTTCAGTCTCTCCCAAATAAGCTTCACTTTATCGGTGGTCTGCTGAACGAGCTCTGGTCCAAGTATACTACCCTCACCCACTTCTGCCCAACAGACGGGTGAATGACACAGTTTACCATACAGAGCCTCAAAAGGAGCCATGCCAATGCTCGAGTGATAGCTGTTGTTGTACGAAACTCTACTAGAGGTAGATGTTCTCCCCAACTACCACCAAAGTCCATCACACATGCTCTCAACATGTCCTCTAACACCTAGTGGACTCTCTCAGTCTGACCATCTGGCTGCGGGTGATATGAAATGCTGAAGTCCAACTGCGTGCCCATGGCTTTCTACAATGCCTCCTAAAATCTAGATGTGAACAAAGAGCAGCAGTCTGAAACGATGCTCCCAGGTACCCCATGTCGTACAATCTCCCACATGTACAATCTAGCAATCTTGTCTGCCAACGCTAAAATCCGTATTGGTAAGAAATGAGTGGATTTGGTTAATCGATCTACAATTAGCCAAATCGAATCCAAGCTACCTCTGATCTGGGGCAACCCAACCACGAAATCCATAGTGATGTGCTCCCACTTCTACACTGCAATCGGTAACGGTTGAAGAAGTCCTGCTGCTCTCATGTGCTCGACCTTAACCTGCTGGCAAATAAGACATCGTGTAACGTACTGAGCGATTTATCTCTTCATGCCAGGCCACCAAAAGTTCTTGCGTACATCTCGATACATCTTGGTGCTCCCTGGATGAAAAAAGTAACGTGATTTGTGCGACTCATCCATAAACTCCTTCCTGATCGCTTGATCGTCTGGAAGGCAAAGATGGCCCTGGTATCTGATCACTCCATCTGGGTGCACCACCTACTCTGGTTTACCATCATCCGCTACAAGCAACTGCAAGTCCTGATCATCCTTCTGACTCTCGGCAATCCAGTGCTCTAAAGACGATCTAGCAACGAGACTAAAGAGGAAACCCCCAGGTTTTCGGTTCACTAGTTGAACCCTTAAATCTGCAAAGACTTCCTGCAACTTCCACTCCTGCCCCATCAACTGTGCCAGCACGCCTCGTGGTCTATGGCTCAACGCATCTGCCATCACATTTGCCTTCCCATGATTATAGTGGAGCGTAGTGATGTAATCGTTCACAAGCTCCAACCACCTCCTCTGACGCATGTTGAGGTACTTCTGTGTGAAAATATATTTCACTCTTATGGTCTGAAAATAATTCGAACTCCTCACCGTGCAAGTAGTGCCTCCACAGTTTGAAAGCAAAAAACACAGTGGCCAACTCAAGATCATGAATAGGGTAGTTACGCCCATGAACTTTAAGCTGCCGAGAAGCATAAGCCACAACACGTCGATCCTGCATAAGCACTACGCCTAAGCCTTGCAGCGATGCGTCTGTGTACACTTCCATTATCTGTCTCTTAACTAGTATAACAAGGACAGGTGTTGTGGTCAACTTCTTCTTAAGTTCCTCAAAAGTTGAATCACACTTCTCATCCCAACTGAACGTCACGTCCTTCCTAGTAAAGCGTGTCAAAGGCGCTGCTATAGAGGAAAATCCTTCGATGAACCTCCTATAGTACCTGGCAAGACCTAGGAAACTCCTGATCTCTAACGTGTTCTTAGGTCGCTCCCACCCAAAGACTGCCTCAACCCTGGCTGGATCCACGGACATGCCACTCCTAGATACAACATGTCCAAGGAACCTGACCTCATCTCTCCAAAATTCACACTTCTCTAGCTTGGCGTACAGCTGGTGATCGACCAACGTGTGCAATACAATCTGAAGATGCTCCTCGTGCTCCTCCCCATACCTCGAGTAGATCAGGATGTCATCCACGAATATAACAACAAACTGATCGAGAAAATACAGAAAAACTTTGTGCATAAGATCCATAAAAGTCATTGGCGCATTCGTCAACCCGAATGGCATAACCACAAACTAGTAATGCCCATATCGAGTACGAAACGTTGTCTTATAAATGTCCTCTTCGCGAATCCTCAGCTGGTGATACCCTGACCTCAATTAGATCTTCGAGAAATACTGAGCTCCCCTCAACTGGTCGAATAAGTCGTCCATCCTTGGCAAAGGATACTTGTTCTTCACCATCACCTGATTCAGTTGCATGTAGTCAATGTAGAGACGAAGCGAACCGTCCTTCTTTATGAAAATAACTGGCACACCCCACGGTGAAGTACTAGGCCTGATGAATCCAAGCACACTGAGTCTGTCCAACTGCTCTTTTAGTTCACAAAACTTAGTCGGAGCCATCCGATAAGTCGCAAGTGAAATGGTGTAGTGCCTGGAATGAGCTCAATGCTGAAATCTACCTCCCTTTTTGGTGGTAACCCCGGAATCTGCTGAAATACTTCGCAGAAGTCTCGAACAATAGAAATTTCTTCCAATGATAACTTCTGAACTCCCTCCGTCGCACAAAAGAAATCAGTCTGGTAGTGATCCTTCTCTGACCCTAGGAAAGTCAAACAACGATCCCCCGGAAGGTGAAACATGACAGACTTCTCAAAATAGTTAACTCTGGTGTGGTAGGCAGAGAGCCAATCAATGCCAAGAACTACTTCAAAATCTACCATATCCAACACTACAAGGTCGGGTATTCCAATGAAAAGTATGGTGGCAGGATTATCAACGCACGGGCCGTAAATGAATTTAATGAGTTTATTGATCACTCTTCTCTTCTTGACCTGAAATCCTCTGGTTGCTTCTTCACCTGGAATGATAGGAGTCACTCAAATGAGAGAATCATGTCCAAAATTGATTGTGTCCTTGTTAACATGGCCTGGATCCAAGATTTCAACTGCTCATAAGTTAACTTCATCCCCCCAGGAATATCAGATCCCGCTCCTGCTCTCATTAGGCTTTGGGTTGATGTCCCAAGAGGTAAATCTGCATTTAAATTTTTTAATCACTGGGTAAAACATCTTGATTTTACTAATTTGGTTAAAGAAACATGGAAAACAAGTATCCGGGGAACCCCTATGTTCAGACTGACTTCCAAACTCAAGCTAATCAAAAACAAACTCAAGATTTGGTCAAGGAAGGAATTATCTGATCTCCAAAACAGGATTACCAGCACCAAAGGTGAGCTTGATGCCATTCAAAATGCCATGCTTTCGAGTACCAGCACCAACCTTGCCAAAGAAGAGGAGAATAAGCTATCACTATACTGTGCTCTTCTTAGAGCCCAGGAATCTTAGACCAGGCAAAAAGCTCGTATTCTCTGGCTTAAAGATGGGGACAATAATACTTCCTTTTTCCATAAATCCCTTCTTGTTCACAGAGCACATAACAGAATCCTCTGCTTGAATGACTCAAATGGAAATCCGTTGAGTACCCCTGATTCCATTGGCAAGCATCTGGAAGCTTTCTTCAAGAGCTCACTCTCTCAAAGAACTGAACCACCT
>JAUPMG010284482.1:0-18080 GCA_031762675.1 Pachysandra terminalis | reverse complement strand
ACTGGCATGCTTACATTACAATGTTTTACCTTTTGAGCGAGTCCTCTTGAGATTTAGCGGAGAAGGACTCTCGCTTTTCGCTTTATCACACACCACATTTTGTTCCAGATGTGTTTTCCTGAGATTTAACCGGGAAAACCATTCGTTTTCTTCTCCCTCGAGTATGTTTTCTTGAGATTTAGCCGGGAAAGCTGCTCGCTTCCGGATGTGTTTTCTTGAGATTTAGCCGGGAAAACCATTCGTTTTCTTCTTCCCCAAGTATGTTTTCCTGAGATTTAGCCGGGAAAACTGCTTGCTTTCGGATGTGTTTTCCTGAGATTTAGTCGAGAAAACATTCGTTTTCTTCTCCCCCGAGTATGCTTTCCTGAGATTTAGCCGGGAAAGCTGCTCGCTTTCGGATGTGTTTTCCTGAGATTTAGCCGGGAAAACCATTCGTTTTTTTCTCCTCCGAGTATTTTTTCTGAGATTTAACCGGGAAAGTTGTTCGCTTCCGGATGTGTTTTCCTGAGATTTAGCCGGAAAAGTTGCTCGCTTCCGGATGTGTTTTCCTGAGATTTGGCCAGGAAGATCATTCGCTTTCTCCTCCCCCGAATTTGTGTTTCTGAGATTTAGCCGAGAATGCTGCTCGTTTCCGGATGTGTTTTTCTGAGATTTAGCTGGGAAAATAATTCGCTTTCTTCTCCCCCGAGTATGTTTTCCTGAGATTTAGCCGGTAAAGTTACTCGCTTCCGGATGTGTTTTCCTGAGATTTAGCCAGGAAAACCATTTGCTTTCTTCTCCCCCGAGTATGTTTTCCTGAGATTTAGCCGGTAAAGTTACTAGCTTCCGGATGTGTTTTCCTGAGATTTAGCCAGGAAAACCATTTGTTTTCTTCTCCCCCGAGTATGTTTTCCTGAGATTTAGCCGGGAAAGCTGCTCGCTTCCAGATGTGTTTTCCTGAGATTTAGCCGAGAAAACCATTCGCTTTCTTCTCCCCCGAGTATGTTTTCCTGAGATTTAGCCGGGAAAGCTGCTCGCTTCCGGATGTGTTTTCCTGAGATTTGGCCGGGAAAACCATTCGTTTTCTTTTTCCTAGAGTATGCTCTCTTGAGATTTAGCCAGGAGAGTCATTCGCGCATTCATCATATCATTTCATGCATTGCATTCGAGTGTGCTCTCCTAAGATTCAGCCGGGAGGACGGCTCACCCACTTTTATCACGTCATTGCATCATTCGAATTCATATATTTTCTTTCTTTTGCCTTTTTTGGGAGAGTTTGCTGTAAGCCGCCCAAAAATAGGTTTTGTTCATTGTATTTTTCATCATTGCATCCGCATCCAATTGTGTCATTTTCAGCATTCATACATCATTGCATTCACATCATCATACATCATCATTATTTTTGAGATACTCTGAAGTTTTTTTTTTGTAGCTGCAGGTTTCAAGGTACAATCACTTTTTAGACAGCTTGGAATATATCATATCATATCCTCCTTATAGTTTGGAGGACTATTTTCATGCTGGTAACTGTATCCACTTTTCTCAACGTTCAGCATTTTAATGAACCTTCGACATTGAGAAAAGCAATTTAAGAAGGTTCGAAAAAAGAAAAAAAAAAAGAGAAAAAGAAAAAGAAAGTTTTTTATTGAAAATAGTCATACATCTTCTACATATTATCATAATCATACTAGCCGAAAGAAATTTTTGAAAATGGAGAAATGGGTGTGTAGCCCAACATCAGAAAGACTTTGACCATAAATTTGAGAACGGAGAAGGACCCAAAACAGGTGAAAATTGGAGTCTTGTTATTCTCTAGGGAAAAGATTGAATGATTGTATAGATGTTTTTGCTTGGTTGTGTCAAGACTTGCTAAGGACAGATACAGACCCCGTTGTTCATAGATCGTCAAATGAAGTCAGTTGGGAAGCAGAGATTGTTGAGAATCTAAACGATAAAAAAAATCGAGCAATATTAGAGATTCAATTTGAAGAAGATTCAACAGTCAATTCTACTTCTTAACCTGATTGACGACATCATTGGAGCATTAGGAGATGAAGGATTTCGAACCAGAAATGATCGGATGTTACCAAAGAAGAATATTGGATTTACATTTTTCATGAAGAAGCCATTATGAGTGTATGGTTAGAGTGTACGATGAGAAAGCAAGGCATTGAATTTTTCTAAAAGGGAATTCAATATTGGAGAAGGTATTGTTAAATTGAGAAGAGTTCTACTAGAAGATTCAAGCCAATCATAGGAGACTATATGAAGAATGTTCTTTTCAGCGCAGGTGCATTGAGAGGATTTTTCTTGAACTAAGCAGAGTAAAAAGAAAATTATTTTGCCTGAAATTAAATTTTATCTTGAAATGATCAGAGGCCATTTTTCATTTGAATCCTCATTTCATAAAATCCCTAGTGAACCCTTTTGAGCTTTATATTTTCTTTTCTATGACCTAAACTGGGATTTATCACCTCACACTGGGGCAAAGAAATAGAATCAAGAGATACCCCACACTAGGGCAAAAAAAAAAAAAAAACTTTGAAGATTCATAAACTAGGGCAACAAATGTTGGGTTCAAAAAAAAAATCTTGGAAGGGAAATTGGGAAACACTCAAAACTGGGGCAAAAGTTTCACATTTGAAAAAAAATATAATTGGAGCAGCAAGTTTCATGTTTAAGAGAATTCAAGGAAAAAGAAGAGAAATAAACTTGAGCTGTGCAATCCCAGTTCACCCATTCCATAAAAAATATTATCTTTGAGCATCTTTTTTTATCTTTCCTGCATAAACCTAACCTAGCCTTCATTTCGTCATATGTGATAAGTTCTCTTTTGATCAAGATAATCTTTAATTGTAAGGCAATTTAACTCTATTTTGATTTGTGATAACAGAATTAAAAGTTTGATAATTAAGAAAAAGAAACCACATGCATGATGAAAACTTGCAAATGTTTCATTGCACAAAAGGAATGTGGAGACCGACTTTGGTGAAAACCTTAACAGGCGCTGGAGGCAAAAAAAAAAAAAAAAAGTAAAGAAGAAGAGAAAAAAAAACTTGAAATCAGTTGACGAAAATAACCTCTAACATCAATTTGGAATCATCCTGCTATTTTCAGCAGAGCATAGCGGTATCTACAGATCATCCAATGAAGTGAAATGATATATCTACACTGGGGCAATTGTTATCATGTTGTCTGACATCTTTGAACAACTTGGTCTGGTATCATTCTGGCAGTCTTGATCAGGTCGAGCTGAACATCTCTTTCATTCTCTCAAGAGTCAAAAAAATGACATTGTCTCTGATAATCATCGAGGATGAATTCAAACTCTTAAAATTTTGGTTACAACTCTCTAATGTTGTTCAATCACATTTTATTATTCATTTGAAGAGATTTAATCTGGCTATTCTTATCATCTTAATATAGAGAAAATGTTGAGTCCAAGGATGATAAATCATGGATTTTCACAAAAAAAAAAAAAAAAAAAAAAACTACTCTATCTTTGCATTTGTATTTTGTTTTTCCTTTTAGCCTTAGAGATCACATGGGGCAGTTATCATCTCTGGCATCTTTGAACAATTTTGTCTGGTATTATTCCAACAGTCTTGATCAGGCCTAGCTGAAAATCTCTCTCATTCTATCAAGAGTCGATGAGACAACAATAACTCCAATGATCACGGGGGATGACTTAAAAGTCCATAAATATGGTTGACAATCCTTGGATATTGTTCCACTACATCTTTGTTTATTCTTGTGAAAGGATTCTCTTGATTATTTGGATCATCTTAATACAAAGAAAATGACGAGGCCTATGATGAAAATCTAGGGTTTTCTTAAAACATTTTAGTTTTCAAATCTTTATAGATAAAGCTTTTGTATATATATGCTTTATTTGAATTTCCTTGAAGTCATAGATACCACAAGGAACATGAAATAAAAAGGATTGAAGATGAAGATGAATCATTCATAATAGAGGCTTCGTGGAAAAACATTGCAACATCAACAAAAAAAGAGCAAAGCCAATCATCAAAATCTAAAGAAGAGCCAGAATTCGCGAGAAGCAGAGGCGAAAGAAAAACAAACCCAAAGTGTAACTCCCCATGAAGTAGAAAAGAGCATGTCATATTTCCAATGGAGAACGCTCAAAAGAAGGCTTCTTGTTCGCCCGCCTACGAAATTCATTTAAAGATAACGAGAAGGGAAGATCTACAAAGAAGTGAAAATTTGATCAAGCTGAAGAAATAATTGAAGCAAGAAGACAAAAAGAAATTGTATTGTAATAGTTAGTCTAGTCAAACACAATTCTGTCTCCTTTGGATCTTGTCTTGAAAATGGACCAGATTCTAGGCAGTTTTGCGACACTAATCATTGAGGTTGGGACTTGTCCAACTCTTTTAAGCAGCTCAATGACGACCAGACTTAACTCTGATAAGTCACAGTCATCAATAATCTCCAAGTTCATGAACTGAATGTTGCTTTTAGTCAAACATATTATTCATGAATTGAACTTCCAAAAAGAAAAAAATGATCAATGAAAGAAACTTGAACCCCCTTTTCCTCCGAGCTACACACAGCTCAAAAAGATTTAGACTTTTGTGCTTTGTCTTCATGAGATGTAGCAATGTCGCCTCTTGAAAGATAAGTACTTACCTTTTTCGGGAATAGTCACATTCCTTCGATAAGACATCTTTTAAAAAAAAAAAAAGAGAATGGAAGTTCAAAATATGAAGAATAATTTTGACATAAAGCACTATTTCACTGAACTATACAAATTGGGGTTATGTTTTTCTTTGTCGTCTGTCATTTGCGACTCCGACAAAGAGGGGCAGCTGTAGACACCCAAATTTGCACCGATGTGCAGTTTCTCTTATTTTGCAGCTCCTGGAAGGCTTGGCTTGAGAATTAGCAATTCCAAAATCACCCTCTCAATTTCAGTCCTACCATGCGCTCAAATTCCTTGGAAATCTCAAAAACTCCTGAAAATGACCAAAATACCCCTGGTAGCCCAACCTACTCAATTCCTTATCGACTAAAAATCTGAAATCTAAACCAAAAATGCTTTCAAACAGTACCATATCGACCAGATTTGAGGTCTGAGACAAAAATGACAATTTTGCCCCTAATATGTCTTTTTGTCCAAATGGCATTTTTTTTGTCAAAATAAGATTCTAATTTCAGATTTGATTTCTGCAAGTCGAGTGGTTTAAAATGACTGTGAATTCGCCCAATTCCGAGTTCGGAGAGTCATCGGGTCATTTTGAGATTTTTTGTAAAATTATTTGCCACATGGCAAGTCTGGATGAGGTGGCACATTGTTGTCGTGTACGCGTGGTGAAAAATTTTGTCACGTGTACACACAAAAATATCTTAACTCCCAAAAAGCATCTTTAACAAATTAGATTCCCATATTTCAAATAAAATCCAAAAAAGTTAGTTATTTAAATAAAACCTCCAAAAAAAAATTTTAATTTCAAAAGACCCTTAACCACTTTTGTCTTATTCTATTTTTTTCCAATTTCAAAACCCCTCCTGGACCCTTCTAGACCCTTCTCCATTTTTCCTCAAAAACCTCTTTCTTTGGGATTAAGAAAACCCTGTCCAAACAAGCCCTAAGGTTTAACTTTCTTTAAAAGGAAAGAGAAACCCTAATCTCTCCCCTGATTACTGTTCATCTTCTTTTCCAAACGCTCCTCTCGTATCCTCCTAGAACCACCCATCACCCCTCACCTCTCCACTCTTCCCTCCATTTCCTCTGTTTCTTCTCTTCTCATTTTCCACCCACGACAACCTGTCCCCATCACCATAAATTTGTTTGCAACACCAGAACTGTAGCATCTTAACCCAGTTCCGACCACCTGGAAATCTGGTCAGACCACTCAAATTTCACGATTTTGGTCTATTTTTGTAAATAATTGATAAAACCCATGGGTGGCCATCCACACCCCGAACCAATGGATGGTGGCGACTCCATTTTTAACCGATCAACCTAGGGTCCACTCGACCTGGGGGAGATCACAGGGGGGATTGTGCCTCCTTGGTTGAAAGCCCTTAAAATTATGTTGTACACATAGAATAGTCATATCTCTTAGACCGTTACGACAGGGGATGATTTCAGGTTGCTGGAACATCTTGGGGCGAATTCAAGATGTTGGGACACCCCGGAGAGAGACTGGATCAGGAGGAAACATATCATCTTGTACATACTGGCAAAGTTGCATTTTTCATTGCATACTAGATTGTTTGTTAGCTCACCTTGGTGATTACTAAAATTAGGCGCACATCATGCATAATAAGTAATTGACCACATGCATCTCTTCTTTTATGATCTCCTTATTGTGTGGACTGGTTATATTGAGTTATGACTTGAATCTAAGTTAATCTTGCACATTAATGAAGTTATTTACTTACTTGCTAGTGTAGCTCATGCTTTTTAGCAAATAACATTTTAGGTTCTTTAATCGAGATGGCAGCTGAGGAGATTGGAGTCGAGAGGGACCTTTCGGTTTGTTGAGCTTGGTCGGTGAGAGAGAACCTGGTTGGGTACAACACTCTGATAGAATGTTAGTGTTAGTTTAGATTCAAACCTTTTCCTCTTTAGATTTATTAGATTTAGATTTTGTATATTTAGTTACTTGTATCTTACTAGAACTGTAATTAACTTCCGTTTATGTTTTGAATATTGAAATCCACTTCCATAGAAATATAGGGTGAGTTATGAATGAATCAGAAGTTTCTAAAAATTGAAATTTTCTGGTTGGTTCGAGAGAGAGAGAGAGAGAGAGAGGTTGCTTCTATAAGAAGTCATCCTTTGATCATTAGAAGTCCTTTGAACTGATCCCTTTTAAAGGATCAAATGGTCATTTTATCTGGCATGACTTCGAGATGCTTAATTCATCACTGGTTTTACGTCTTTAAAAAATATGGCTATGGGTTCGTCTCCCTCAAAAGACATGATATGAGTTCATCTCCCTTAAAGGATTCGATGAAAAGATTTCAACTTCAAAGGTAACCTTGTAGGAAAAGCCTTTGAAGGATAATAAATGCATTACCTCGAGGAAAATCACCCCGAATGGATACCACTTAGGCACTTACACTCAGATCTCATGAGACCCACTTTACATTCTGCAATTTATTTAAAGGAATCCCTGAGGAAAACATTATACGAAACTCTACTAAATCTTGTTCGAGGTCACTCAGGTTGATTGCTTAAATATGTCCTTCGAGGATTTTATAAAAATTTCTCTCATAAGGATAATGATCGTGAAATCGGATTGCCTGAGGGATCTTAGATTTGAGATCTCTTCTCTTGTACAAGAGTTATAATAATTGCCTTAGTCTCCCTCTACAAGAGATGGAAGGTTCTCTCAAAGGAGAAAAATAATCTTACAGCAGTATATATTGTTTAACCTCTAAGAACTCCTTTAGTTTAGGAAGTTCATGTAAAAGGGTTCCTACCAGTGTTTAAAAACTCGTGAGAAATTCTAAAAACTCGGCCTAGTTACTCGGATTGGTGGGTTGACTAGTTAACTCACCCTAAAAACTAGGGAGAGGTTAACCAGCTAGTCACTAGAAAACTCGGCCGAGTTTTACGAGTAACTCGTAAACTCGTTCGATTAACTAGGTTTAGACAAAAATACCCTTTTAATTAATCCCTAATTACACACTTTAATAAAAAGTTAAAAAACAGATATTTTTTTTTAAAAAGAAGCCCAACTTACTAAAACGACTTCACATTCTTAATTAATGTTGCGTTGAATTAAAAAAAAAAAAAAACCTAAATCGTTGGGGTCCTTTTGAGAGAGTTTGTTCCTTGAAGCTTTCAACTTCAAAGGGTTCAATACATTTGAAACTCTTCAAAGAGTTTACCTGATTTGAAACTCTTCAAAGAGTTTACCAGATTTGAAACTTTCAAAAGAAGTTTAGCACCCTAAGTTATTTTTTTATTATTTTTTTCTCAATCGACTATTTATTATTGGCTTTTTATTTCATTTTGTTTTCATTGAATCACAAGATTCACAACTTTACAAGGTGTTCAATTTTTTTCTTCTTGTTTTTCTTTAATTGACAATTATAGGAATGTTATTTCAACTTTTTTTTTCACCTTTGAACTTTAATTAGTGAGTTTGTAGATCATCTAAAAATGTATCAATAATACTATAGTTGTTTTTTTATATAAGTGTAAATTTTATGGGTTAGTCTTACGTCATAAAAAATTTAGTCATAATAAGTTATTCACAAATTATTTAAATATATCATCAAGACTATTCTACATTTTCTACGATTTCTCAAATTTATTTTTATTTTTATTACATTTTAATAAACATTTATGTATTTTATATGATTTTTCTCATATTATTTTGATTTTTATTATATTAATTTATTTTTGTACTAACTAACGGGTAATTAAGACCAGATAATTAAGACCAGAGTTACACAGATAGGAGACTTCCAAGTTACTAGCCCTATCTGAGTTTTTAAACACTGGTTCCTACGGGAATAATTCAACTTAGTATATATTGTTAACCTCGAGGAATTCCTTTAATTTTGTGAATTCATGTAAAAAAGGTTCTTACAAGAATAATTCAACCTATTCCATAGAAAGAAGTTTGATTTGGAATAATTCATCTTAGTATATATTGTTAACCTCGAAGAATTCCTTTAATTTTGTGAGTTCATGTAAAAAGGTTCTTACAAGAATAATTCAACCTATTTCATAGAAAGAAGTTTGATTTCTCATGAATGGAACGATGATAGACATGTTAACAAAGTGACTCGTACATTATATTTCTTCTCCAGGTAAGCAAAATGTGCATGTTGCATGCCATATTTCTAAATAGCTCTCTAAAATTGGTAAACAAAAACGGATTTTGAGATATTTTAACTTCTAAAAAAAATAAAAATCAACCAAATGTATTGATATTAAAATTAATAGTTAAATATATCTTTAATATTAATATTAATATATATATATATATATATATATATATATATAATATAATATAATATATAAGAATATAGATGTATATAATTTCATAATAAACCGAGCCGGAGCATGAATTTTTTTGCTCAAACTTGACTCGCAAGACTAATTATTGACGGCTTATATCTAAGCCCATCCAGTGGATTAAAAAACATATTTACCAAAAGCTCACATTAAAGTCTTTATTTTTCCATACCATACGGTTGCATTTGGGATCAACGATTGTTTTGATCTGTTTATTTAAAAATAAGAACGGACCTGATTCATTGCTTATAAAACATAAGAGATCAATACATGAACATTAAAGTACTGCATATCACTAGCATCTCTAACTATAGATTTCACTGCCAAACACTCTTCGGGGCCATCATAGGCTCATAGCTAATCAAAACTTATTTACGCACTTGCTTTAGTGATCCACACACACACACACACACACACACACACACACACACACAACGTCAAAGTCAAAACACGCGCTGCACTAGAGAAGGAAGCTGATTATGTACATGCACCCTCTACGATGTCTCCCTAGTCCGTGGCATCAACGATGCTTGCTCCTAGTCTCACCACTGTAAAGCCTGTTGAAAGAAAAACACAGATCATCTTAGATCAGAAAAGTAGCAGTTAAATGAAGGGCAATGATGTTATTCATCACCAGATCCAACCAATGATAACTTAATATGATGATACGATAACATATATATGCATGGAATAGTAATACTAGTAATAGTGTCACGTATACCAGTCATAAACGGTAGGAGAGTTAGGCTCAGGCTTGTCAAAGACCTCAGCACCTCTGGTCTTGCTAGCAAGGTTGCTCCCCGGGTTGAACACACTCCTCCACACGTTGTCCTTCCGGGCCTTCCCCGACGGTGTCGTCGGCGTTACCGGGGTCATCGGCGTCACCGGACTCGCCGGCATCGACATGGACATCTTGCTTCCTTCTCCTTCACCATCTATTTAATTACCAAAATCACCGTACATAACCAAGTTAGAAATTAACCCAGCTAAAGAAAAAAAGTAAAGAAGTCTACTACCTTTGATGATCAACGGCTTAGGGGTGAGCTTCCTGAGCTTGCCAAGGCCATGGTCAGGGTGAGGTCCAGCCAACACATCATCCCAAAGCTTGTCTAGTAAAACCATGGTGCTCCCTCTCTCCCTAGATCTGCTTACAGCTTTGCTTGTACTTTATATATGGAAGCTTATTAATAGATTAAAAAATAGGGGAAGAGGTGGAGGATAAGGATAAGATCTGACGAGGCGGATCCCACTGAGATAATATCTCCCCAGATGGAAGAAGGAGTGGGTTAAGGGTTGCTTTACAAGTGTCGCTTTGCTGATTTTCTCCCTAAACTCTTGTCCGCTTCTACTTTAGATGATTGTGAACAGGTGGAGCCCTCTTCTTTGAAAACGAGAATATTATGTGCAGGATGAGTTGAACCTGGATAAATGTACAACTGTTTTAACACAAGTAAACGAAAGGAAAGTATTCAACTTTTTTTTTGGTTTTTTTGAGGGGCGGATCTTCTGTGAGCGCCTTCTAGTGTATAGACAACACCGAGGGGTGAGGGCTCGCCAAAACTGCACCCAAAAGGCAGAATGGTATGTTTGACTCATGGGTGTTGTCTCTACACCACACACCACAGGACGCTCCCACAAAATCCTTATTTGTTATTTTGGGGTCACTCGGTCATCTGATGTGAGACAACCCCAAAGGCTGAAATGATACTTTTACCCTTCAGATGCAGATTCCGAGATGCAAAAATATCAATTCACTTTCGGAATTGTCTCACATCACATAGGCAATCTCTCTTAGTTATCTAACATAGGATCCGCTCTCATTATTTTGGATGTTCGGATGATGTAAAAATATGATATTTACTAAAAATATTTTTTTAAATTTTGATCAAACACTATTTCTTTTTCTTTTAAATAAAAAACATAAAAAAAAAAAATTATCGCATTCAACTTCTCTTTAATCTTTATTACTATATACAGATTGTTTTAGAGACAAGAATAACACCGATAATAATATCTCGAATTTTCCATGAGTTTATTATATTTTATATAAAAAAAAGAAAGAAAGTATCTAGGAATCTAGATTTCTCGATTAAAGAAACGAGGATATGATTGTCATTTTCCTCGATGGCTATTGGTAGAGTCGTAGACGCACTTATCAATTAATCAAGTATGTTCATTTTTTTATTATTTTGAGAATCTCTAGGATGGGTCAAGTCCAACATTTCTTTCATACGGATGGGACGTTCCAGATAAATAAAAGATAAAATTACGTATAAGCGTTATTTTACAATTCTATCTTCTTTTAGTTCTTTATAATTTTGCTATTTATTTATACTTTCAACTTTATAGGTTAATTGTTTTTTCAATTTTATAATAATGTCAATTACTATAAAATAATATTCTAAAATCAAAAAATTAAAGCTTATAAAATATCTATCACCACCCTCATCCCACAACCACCACCATTACCCACCCCAACCACCACTACCCTCACCACACGACCACCACCCCCATCATACCACTATCACCCCAACCACCCCCACCACAACTACCACTGTTAGAATGGATGGGAGTGGTGGTGGTGATGGTAGTAGGAGTGGGGGTATGGGATAGGGGGTGATGAGAGGGTCTTTGTTGATTTTAATAAAGTATTTAGATACTTTTTTAGGTTTTAATTTTAATTTTTGTTTTTATTTTGTTTTTATTATTATTATTATTTTTTTTTTCTATTTTTTTTTCTTTCGACCAAAAAAAAATTTATAAAGGACTGAAAAAAAAAATAAAACTATAAAATAAATCCTATATGTATTTTTTTCATAATAAAATTGATGAACCATCAACATCTTCATTATGTTTGATAGGTAACGAAAATGAATGAAAAGGACTCGTTTTCACGTTTATTGGCAAAAAAATTCTACCTTGTCATGGCATTGTTTTGCTATCTTGCTCGACTCTAATTGACCATAAAATGCTACCTGGACAAGGCAATACATAAGGACTTATTTTAGGTTACGCTTTGTAGAATCTCAATAGTCCCACATCGAAAAACTACAACTTTATTTCTCAATAGTCCCGCGTATGTCTCCCTTATGGGGGAGTGGTCGAGTGACCATCAGCGTGGTTACTTACCCCATATATCTATATATATATATATATATATATATAAGATAAATTCTTCGGAACATGGGTTTAAAAACTGAAGGGAATGATTCACTGCACCAAATACCAAATGAAATACAAAGTGTTGAACAAGTTCCAAGCAAACAGTAATGTTTCCTTGTTTGATCAGTTTGTACTAGAACATAACAAGCTTGAACAAGTTCTAAGCTAAGAGGGAATGATTCACTGATTAGCGTTTTTTTTTTTTTAGGTGAGAAATTCACTGATTAGTTTGATCAGTTTATTGCAACTCTATATGCACTTCTACTACTAGTAGGGAAAACAAAGGCACACAAGTAGGCCTTAAAAGTATGCAAGAAAAGTAAACAGAGGGTTCAAAATTACAAGTAAACTGACATTAGTAAGGAGAGGATACCTTTTTTTAATTTTTTTCACAAGTCACAGAGTGAAGGATCAGTTGAAACTTACTACGATGCAGGAGATGTCATCACCACTTCTCCTATTGAGAGCTTCCTCTGTCAGGTGCTTCACTGCCGACTTAGCATCCTTTATGTGTTTGATGGAGTCCACTGCTTCTTGGTTTGACATCACCTAGCAACATATTGAGAGATGATCATCAGCAGTAAATTCTTTTAGTCGCGACAAGAAACAAAGAGGAGGAGCAGATATCGTGGCGTCTGCATGTCTAACAATGTGACGTACAAAAAACATCAAAACAAGACCAATTACCTTCCATAACCCATCACTTGCCAAGATGACAAAATCTGTATCGTCGTCAATCATCTCAACCATCACATATGGTTCTGAACTGAGGTGTCCCTTCAGATTCTTATCGCCAAAAGCCCTTGCCACTGCTAACTGTCCATCAACGCGCGGGACATCCCCTGAAAACAATTGCAAAAATTGAATTAATTGCCAAAATGAAATCTAAAAACAAAAAGAATCACTATGTTTGGGATACCTATACAAAAAGAGTTGGGGAAAATCCCATTTTGTCAGTCCTATTCACTTCTCTTTATCTTTCAAACACTCACTATTATCGATTGAAGAGCACATGTTTTTTTTTTTCACAGAACTTAAATAGTAGCTCATACAAGAACATAATTAGTATTACATACTTCACTGCAACAGCTTCTACAAATTTAACTAACTTTGATTCCATGAAAGAAAGTGTTCATCTTTTTTGGGCTGACGTGGAACCCCGACCCCATATGACCCCACCCACAAGAACCATATATCAGGTGTTCATTTTCTTCAACAATAACTACTAGTCCTAGCTTGTATTTCAGGAAATGGATTACCTGGAAGGTTTGTTACAAAACCACCTTTGCTCTCAATGGTCGTGCGTTCCTTGCTTGGCTCATGGTCAACCGATAGCTGTTTGGCCACACCATTTTTGGATATAACAGCCCGAGAGTCACCAACATTTGCTACTACCAGCTTCTGACAGTTAATCAAGATTGCAGTGACTGCAGTTGAACCCCCTTTCCCCAAATCGGCTACTTTCTCCAATATCTTACCATCGGTGGCACAGTACGCTCTCTTGATTGCAGTCTCTGACTCGGTCCAGAAGTCGGGCTACTTGCAGCAAGAGAGAAGACAGTAAGATCAATACCTTTCCACCCCAAATATTAGCTAGGAATACCCAAAAACAAACCAAAAAATAAAAGAGGAAAAGGGAAAGAAGGTTGCTGAAGAAAGAGGTTCAATTAATGGATTCAAAAGATCATGCCAAAGCAACAATACATAATGCCACTTCCAAATTAAACAAAATGCATATAATATGCATTACCTCATTCAAAATATTGTCAAACAAATGAGACTGCAAGTAATCTGCAACATCATGTCCCATATGACCATCAAATATTGCAAATAAACCCAACTCATTGTCATCTACTTGCTTGAACTCTGCAACAACATAGTCTTCCATGGCATGATTTGATTCTCCCTTTACCAAGTGAAAGCCATGTGTAACGTGCTTTGACATCTTGCTCTTGCCTTTCCCCGTGTTAGACGCAGATGAACCAAACCCAGTTTTTTCCTACAAGCAAAGTATGTATGTTTGTAATTCCCATGAGAGAAGAATTTAATTAATATTGTCATACAACATAATCAATCTTGAAGGATTTAACAAAATGGAAAAACCAATGATAAAAACATAAACCTACATTGTCAAGATATTGTACATATTAAAAGGAAAAAAAATCACTTGGTCCTATGCATTTTGCTGGACACAACTTCTGTCTCAAAAAACTTATAAATTTTGCCTGTCACATTATTTTAACATGATGGGGAAGAAAAAACTTCATGCACCAGGATTTTAGAGAGACTTCACTTATCTGAAGCAATAGCATCTATTTCTTAAGCTAACCTAAAAGAAAGATAAGAGCAATACTGTCTGAGTAGGCTTTGTCACTAGGCATATCAAAGCTGATGTGCAGACATAATTTCATATGTTCAGAGCATTTACGAAAACCTTACATTCTCCAAAACAAGTGACTGCACAAAAAATTGATTTAAGAGACAAATTATCATATCAACACAGATAAAATCTGGCTGGACATCATGAGATAATAATTCTGGTAAGCATGAACCTGCTCACCTACTAATATCGACTCACACAATGTTTGGGGGGAACAATATTTGGTAACTTAATCCTTAAACATAGCTACTGATTGGCATATGCTATGCTTGTCAGCACATACAAGAGCATAAAACGTTATTTTAGAAATATGTGGAAGTGAACTCAACAGAAAGATACTGTAAGAGATTTCCAACATATTTTAAATTTTGAGAACCAAGTATATAAAGAATTTCGTTTATATGGAACCATGTGGAAAATTTTTAATCTGATTTTTTCTTTTTTGGGCAAAGTGTACATAGTTGAATTAACTCTTTTTTTTCTTTTCTACTTTGTTTTACATTCATCTATTTTAAAAAAGGGTAGATTATTAATATATATATATATATATACACACACACACACAAGTGTCAGGACTCTGCATAGATAACAAGTTGGTGTCTTCTTTTAAAATAGTAGTATAGATAACAAAAGGGATTAACATTAGACACATGTTGACTGAACATTTGGTGATAGGCCAATTATATTTTTCCATTTGGTAATTTCATACCCCAGTAATTTTTATTGGACAGAAACAGAATGATGATAAGTGTAATTTACAGAAGCTTTCTGGAATTAATCTTCAATCACAATATATGTATATTAGATGTAAAGGCAATATCTGTGTTCCAAAATTCTTGTAGTTTAAAGAGTAAACTAGAAAATCAGTAGGCAATATATAGCCTTTTATAAGCTATGCACATGACCACACGTGAACGATACTCTTGTAATGGGATATATATAGCAAATTAATTAGCTTAGTAACCACCATAATGACTGATCTACTTATGATGCATAATTTGAACTACCCCATATCAATAGTTCTCCAAACACTCCCCTAAGATTGGTAAAAAAGATATCTATTATGCCTAAGTAGTTGAATTTGAAGCTGTTTTGTAAAACATCACTATAGTTCTTTTTCATCCCCATTGTTGTAAGATCATAGCATTTGTAAGTCCACTGCAAACTATGAGTATTAGTAAATCCATTACAAACTAAAAATCTGGGCTTGCCACAAAAAAAAAAATATATAATAATAATAATAATAATAATAATAATAATAATAATAATAATAAATAAAATATTTCAATGACCAATGGTATTTTATAATAGTTATTGGACGGTTCGAGTAAAAAGGATGAAGATTTTTCCACCAATGTTAAGTCAAAGATAGAGAAGTAGATTACCGACTAGTACATTAATGCTAAGTAGATTGGTTTATAGAATAAATTCACCCCTGCAAGAAATAGTCACGTAACCAGGGTTTTAAATTTTATTTTTATGGGAAAATTTCAGAAACTATGTGCCAAAATCTTGTTCCTGTATAAAGGGATCAGTTTTTATGATAAATTTGAACTCAATGAATTTTCATATATGGGTTTCCCTGATAAATTTGACAATTTTTTAATAACTTGGACAAAAAGCCAATTTTACAGCCAAAAAATCAGAATAATGGACATGATTTCTGAGATCAACATATAAAAGGAACTTACAGTTAATTTCCACCAAAAGGGAAGTTGCCTACACTCATTGACCTCAAACAAAAGGGAATTCTACTCATTTTCGGGTGGAAAAGTTTCAAAGCTTAATGAAATGAATTCCTAATCAATCTGTGCGCCTCAACTCTCAATTTGATGGAACGAATATTACGATTACACCAAAAAGTGGTGGATTACAGGATAAGTAGATCTAACAATACCAGAAGCAAATCCAAAAGAAATAACAAAATCATTCAATTCATTGCAGAATTATAGAAAGAAACAGTGAGAAATCAAATGGCAAAATAGCAGTAATATGTGAATCGGATCTGGATTTAATTAGAGAGAGAAAAAACAAACATGAACAATCGAAAATGAAAGTCTGGTTTAGTTACCTTAATCTTGTGGAGGATTTCTTTGCCGGTCATGACTCCTTTTCGGGATACTGATCTTCTAATAGAAACAATGAGATAAGTGCAGAAAGAACTTCTCAACAGAAGGAGAGGGAAGGAGGAGAAGACACGTATTTTAGGAGGGCTCACATTTTTAATTGGCTTCAGAAACCGGTTAAGGATGTGGGTCCCTTGGGTTCACCATATCACCCTTGTTTGTGGGGCCCATCTTAAGACATGTCTAAGAATGTGAGTCAGCTTATAGGGGAATCCCTGGAACCAACTCACAAGAGGTCATCACCCGGCCAAGGCTTGGGTCGGGCCAAGGTCAATTGAGCTTGTTAGATCAAAAAATTTTAGGACCTGACTTAGTCAGGGCCAAGGCTTAATCTCGGATGGGTTAGATCTTCTGTGATCTGTGGATCACAGGAAACCTCTTGTGAACCTCACAAGAGGTTGACGTGTGTTCACAAGTAAGTCCCATTAAGAAGGGTGACTTACAATTTTTAAAACTCTAAGACAATAATTAACTTGGGCCCACCACTTTAACCGGCTTCTACCTTAACGGGTAGAAGCTAATTAAAGTGGTGGGACCGCTTTCATATGTCAATCTCTTATGAGGTTCACAGGAGGTTTTCTGTGATCCAAATCACACAAGATTCTCTTCTATTTAGGATCTATCTTGTGGGTTGTAGTCGGACTAATCATTTAATAATGGGTTCCGGCTGGGTCGGATCAGCCCATTACATATTTGGCAAATCTTGCTTGTTATTTTATGGCAAAAGCTGTTATGATATATTTGATTAGGTTTAATTATCTATGGAGACATTGGTTTTTTTCTTAATGGGAAAGCAGTGTGGTGGGCAATACTTCGGGCCCGTTTGTCGAAGCTTCCTACAAATGCAAGGATAAGGGCTTTTGTGAAAAGGGTTTTGAATAATACAAAAGGATATTCTTGTGCATAATTTTATGTTAGGTGGATATTTTGGTCTTTCTAAAAAATGTATAAAATAAATGAAAGAGTAATTTTGTCATTTTATAAGTTTCAATTAAATTTAAATCACTGTTAACTACTTTCTGCAAATACAGTTTTTGGAATCAATCCCACTCCCGCTTTATCAAAATGGGCTTTTCAAAGAAGCACTTTCATTCTAAACTACTTTCAAAAATGTCACCAAACACCCAAGCATTAGGTGAGAAACCTTTTCGAATCTAAGTAGGGTTTCTTGGGCCTCAAGAAGCTACGCAAATGGGGATTCATATCGTAGAAGTCCCAATTTTCAATAGAATTTGTATAGTGGATTTTGTAATATGCAAATGAAGTTGTTGATAATCACCGATGTGTGGCTCAACTGGTAGCAAACTGGGCTCTAGTGGGCGTCTCCGAGGTAAGTTTGGAATTCGAATCCCACTAGAAGCACTCGTGGCCAGGGGTTTACCTTTAATGCTCCCACCCTGAACATGGATTAGTCCCACACCTATGTGGG
>JAUPMG010284434.1:0-18084 GCA_031762675.1 Pachysandra terminalis | reverse complement strand
CACACACACACACACACACACACACACACACACACACACACACACACACACACACACATATATATATATATATATGTAAAAACTGAAATTACACAATCTTACTTACCGAGGTGTGTCGCATGCATTTTCAACCACACGACGCAATCCACCTCTAATCCAGACCAACCTATGAGATTAAAAGAAAACAAAACTTCAGCTTTTACTGACACGGGGTATTATAGTAGCCCTCGAAGACGAAGTGGGTGAGGCAGAAGGCGATGAACCCTGCCAAGTGGACAGAGCTGTCCAAGCCGTCCCCTCACAGGCGCTTGATAAAAAGGCTGGTGGCCTTGGGGTTCACCTCTTTGTTCCAGAAGTATCTACTCCAACCCTTGAAGGAATACTTCGAACTCATGCTAGGATCCCTCTCCTTCAGCTGGGTCTTCCTCAGCATCTTCTTGGAGCAGGTCTTCAACAGCTCCAGATCAACCTCTTCCACAGCAAACAGACTGATCACTCCAGGGTTCTCTTCTCCCAGAATAGGAAGGTAGCGCAACACAGCTACGTCTTCCAGGGTGATGCTGATCTCACCAAAAGCCGTCACAAAGATGTGGTCTTCTGGGTCCCAGCGGACCACAAACTCCTTTATGGCTTCATAATCCCTGTGGTAATCACCCCTGTAGATCCGGATGGCTTCCAATACCCCGGCGACATCCTCCGGTACTCATCATTCTTCATAATATGAGCTACCCACTCTGGCCAACCTTGAAACCTTCAATGTTCACTACAAAGCTTATTACAAACACATTAATAAAAATGAATTAAAAGTCGATTTATCAACCGAATCATTGCGACGGTTGTGATGATCGGATTAGTCAAACAATCAATAATAAATAGAAATCCTTAAACACATCCATAAGTACAATAACCAATAAATATTATCATCCACCATACTTCATCCTCTTCCTCTGTGGTGAAGTTGCTCTTGAGGTCATCGGATATGGCATCTTCTCTCCACTATTCCCCTTCATCATGGCAGCAACTGTAGGCATATCAGATCCACCAATCACTTTAACTTCACAAATTTTAGAGCTGCAAACATAACATCAAGGCAGTCATGCAATGGACATGTTATATGAACAAAGCTTCAGCATAAGTGACCATAATCACTGAAATCTCTTTCTTTATTACTTAGATGCTATTGCAGTGGTACAATTATTATGTCGTCTATAAATTTAACCTAGTAAAATAATAAGCTTCTTTTTCGTTATGAAACCTTAGAAAATTCACTGCGAAGCTTATTATAACTACATTAATAAATTTGAATTAAAAATCAATTTATCAACCAAATCATTCCGACTGTTGTGCTAATCGGAATAGATAATCAGATTAGTAAAAAAATTAATAAGGAATATAGATCTTAAAACACGTCCATAAGTGCAATAACAAATAGATATTATTATACATCATACCTCATCGTCTTCATCTGTAGTGAACTCCTTATCAATGTCAAAGGATGTTGCGTCCTCTCTCAACCTTTCCTCTTCGTCATGTCAGCAACTTTGATCATATCAGATCCACCAATCTCTTTAAATTCAAAAATTTGACAGCTGCAAACATAACAAGTTTAAAATGCATGGACATATTCTAAGAATAAAGACTTTACATTCACTAATAACAAGGTACACAGACTGTTAGAAAAAGAGAACAAAAATAGGAAGGGATGCACCACCCAGTGGGAAGGGATGCACCAAGAAGTGCACATGGATGCATCACTGAGTGGACAGGGATGCAACACTGAGTGGGAAGTGATGCACCACCTATTAGGAAGGGATGCACCACCCAATGGCAATGCCCTTGTTCGAGGTGGTGCAAGGATGCACCATCTAGTGAGTAGAGATGCACGCCTAGTGCGCCTTCAATTGCACACTTGGTGCAACAAGCCAACAAATAAAACAATTGGAACGGATAAAATCCGTATTTTATAAATAGAGAGATGCACTGTAAAAGTTTCATAAAGGTTTCATCACAATGGGAATCAAACAAACAAATAAAAAAAAACATGCCAATAAGGCAAACACATATAACCTAAATGTAAAAAACAAGCATCAGCCCCAAAACACTAAACAAAAAAGAACATGGAGACACCCAAGGAATCAAGGAACCAACTAATAAATCAGATCATCTCCACCTACCAGCGTACTAGCAACATACATAAGGTCGGAGGCAACAAAACAGTAGCAGCATTGACAAGCAAACCATAGTAGCACACATCAACCAAAAGAAACCAACAACCCCACTAACCAGCACCAAGCAAAAGTGGAAACCTTTATGAAGGATTATTGACAGCCAGTCACAGTAAAAGCAGACAAAGCAGCAATAGCAAGCGAGCAAAAGTGGAAAGAGATCATAGCAGAAGCAGATGGGTGAGCACAATAACCCAAGGCATGAACAAGAGGAACATCAAGCAGGCCATAAAAAATAAGCAGCATTGACAAAAACAGCACGCAACAAGCAACCAAGGCAATGGCAACAACAACAACAAATATGAGAAGCCAACAACACCACTAACCAAGAGAGCAGACAGCGGGAGCATCAAAATCGATAATCGATATCAAACCACGAATGCCAGCCATCGTCCACTTCATACAAGTGCAACTATTGTTTGTTAAATCAACCCCAATCCACTTCCCAGGCATCATTTCAATCTCAAATGCAGTAGGGGTGAATCTTCTCACAATCCATCCAATGCTTATATTAGCATTTTTCTTAATCTCATTTTCAATTATCGGTCCAATACGATTCCAACTCTGTAGCTCACCATGCCGTCTCATCAAAAGCTCTGATAACTTCACACGCATATCATCGATCAATGCCACTATTAGTATTTTTCTCTCCTCTATAATCAATCCATTAAAGGTTTCAGCAAAGTTAGAACTCAAATTATCCCAACGACATTTTGCGAAATAAATATTGGCCCAATGTTGAGAGTTCTCGTAAACCCGTTTTGAGGATTCTGGATCAATACCATTTAACTCTTTCAACTTATTTTCAAAGTCTTGATGCAACCTTGCTAAGGCAAGTTCGTGCAATAATTTGAACGCTAGATCCTTTGCTGGCTTCCGTATACACTTTCCAGTCAAAAACTTATTAAAATTTTCTTTTAAATGCTGCACACAGTAAGCATGGTTTTCACTACCAAACACGACACGTACACAACAAAGAATTGATTTATTTCGATCGGATATGATCACGATATCTCTAGGATCAGTCAAATTTGCTTTCAAGTTTTCTAGAAACCACGTCCAATCATTATCGTTCTCCGAAGAAACCACAGCATATGCTATCGGAAACATCTGGTTGTTTGCATCCACAGCAGTAGCTCCAAGTATCGTCCCTCAGTATGTACTGCTGAGGTACGTGCCGTCTACAAATAAAATCGGTCGATAACTAGATTCAAATCCATGCAGGCTACTATGATATGCAATGAAGAGTTGCTTAAATAAACCCTCATCATTACATGTGCATTTAGCAATTGTCCCGGGCATTACTTCCATAAGCCTATTACACATCCACGGGATTATGCTATATGACTTGACGATGTCACCATCAATATTCTTCCTCGTCCTCTCTTTGCTATGCCACGACTGCTCATAACTTATCTTCATTCCATATCCTGACAGAAGTCTTTGCAGATTTGGCGTGGCAAGTAACCTGGTGTTTGCTTGATCGTGGGTTCAAGTATAGCACCAACCCATTTAGTCCTTACGAGAGGCTCAACACTAAGATGTTCTTCGGAGTCATGAAGATGTTCGTTAAAAAACTCCTTCACCTTTACAAATCGTGTTCCTTTTACTTGACTAGCTGTTACTCTCCAATTGCAACTCTCAACCTTGCATCTTGCATCCAAATAGGTAGTTGTGTTTCGCTTCCACCTATATGGAAAATGATGTGCGATGCTGAATTTGTACAATGCTTTTCGAAAAGAATCTGCACCATCAAATAATTGATCATCAACAATACAACGCTCGTACATTACAGAACGAAGTTCGACACGTTTTCCAGTTGCAGCACCACCCAACACAAACTCCTCTGCAACTGTTCCTATTGGATCGCTATCTATAACGGTTGTTTGCGTTGGTACAAATCTCCTCTCATTTCCATCCGTATTAGATGTACCGCATTGAACTTCTTCGCCATGCCTATAGAAGTTCAATTAAATTAGCTAAATACGTGCACCAATAATATGAAATCACATTTGGAAAATATCTAATGAATTAAGATTAAGTTTATTACTTCTGTGATAGTCATAGATTTTTCACTACTCTTGTACATATTAGCACTTGTTGTCACATAATAGGTTAACTGTAAATTATTTTAGATACGTATACCAACCATTCATATATTACTCTAATATAACATTCTCAATCTCACATACTTATATTTAACCAAGAAATGTATGACTATTTAAATACCTGGGAGGTGAAACGATGTTTATCGCCGGCTTCTCATCTTCGAATATATAAACCTTAACTGATCGTTCAGTGAAAATGATCATATTCTTAAAATCGTCTTCATCAGAAATAGGTAGTAATATACTCATTTTTATCAGTGTCGTGTACTTAACAGTTTTCCCCTCCATAGAGACGTTAAGCTTTTGCTCAACAGCGAATAAAAATTCTTCCAATCGTGTCCTCTCGTTGATGGCTAGTGCATTATTGCGACCATTTTTATAAACAATGGTTCCATCTGCATTCGTCATTACTTCTCCTCTATTGTCCAATGTCACCTCACCATCGATGTAGCAATAGCACAAAAGTGTTTTCACCGTAGCCATCCAATTAATCAACATTCAACAACAAATAAATACAGTTTCTAATCGTATGCAAATAGGAAAATATTTAATATTATAGTAGTAATATAATATTAGGAACTACTTTTGAAATCATAAGAAAATATAATCGAAAAATTAGTAGTAGCTTATCCTTTTCAAATAATAAGATTATAGTACTATAATGCCTACTTATGTAATGCCTAATTCAACAAGCCATATATCCTGTGAATATAATTATATCATGACCAGAATCTGAACATAACTAAGACGTCTCAATTGCATGAGATGGACAACTTGGTCAAGCAATGCCTAATTCAACAACCACATAACATGTTCTCAATTAAGGGTATATAGTGATTAATTGATTTTAAGAAATATTTTGTGAAGAAAACAAATATTAAAAAAAGATTCATACCTTGGTTAGATTGAGGCTGAAATAGATAACTAAGTCAAGCAATGCAAGAACTGTCGTTGGAGTAGATGATTCCAACAGTGACAATACCTCCAAACCCAACAATACCCTAACCCGACAAGCAAATACTAACAGAGGACAAATGACTAATGCCAACAAATCAATTGGTTGAATGAACGAATTCAAATGGTACAAATGATCATGAACTGATGAGGGAAAACAGAGGAAAAACGAAGGGATCCCAATGCAAAGAATGAGAAACAAATGTAGGGAATGAGATGAGGATTAAACCTAAAGGGAGGAGGGAAAACCAATGAAGGTTAGGAAAATACCTTAATCCCAAAGAAAATGACAATCTGACGAGGGAGAAGAGGAGGAACACGAACAGAGAAGAGAGAAAACCTTTCGTTCGATCCAAAAAAAGGAGGGAAGAAGACACTTTCATTGTTTTATAAATGGGGGTATAATGGACATTTCTCCTTCAATTTAATTTGTATTAAAAAAAAAACAAAAAGGCAAAAGGGCAATTTAGGAATGAGTCATCCTGCTACAGTGCAGAACCATTCGTTTTAAAACATTTACAAAAAGTATAAGCAATTCTATCACGGTCTAACAACGATAACTGACTTTTACTTATTCCTAAAAAGTATAACTAAATATGAGTTCTCCCTACTCTTTAACCGGACGAATACTTTTATTCTCTCTATGAGTACATAGAGTTGGTAGACACACTTTCATGGTGGTAGAGTCGGAAGACCAGTTTCCTGTTCTGGCGTGATTCAAATCCTGTATGGACGACTCCTGTCCGTAATCAAATAATTCCCCGCCACGTCAGCTTTTGTCTGACGGGGGCAACTCAATTCTTTATCTATTTGCGTTTTCATTGAGGGTGAATTACAATGGCACCCATTTGGGTTTCATATAATGACAACAAGTATCTCTCAAACCTAGGGATGGCAACAGGTGGATCCTATCACTCTAACCCTAGGTCTATATTCAAACCCGACCTAACCCAAATTTTAGGTTACCAAACCCATTCCATTAGGGGCGGGCTACCCATTTAACCCCCGCTATTGCCATCCCTACTCAAACCTTGGCCATTACAATCATCTAGGGTGCAAGTTTGGCCCAGCTCGTCCGATCCAACCCTAATAAAAAACCGAAATTAAATATTTAGTTGAATTCGAGTTTGGTCCGGCCTCAAATTTGAGCCTGAACTACAGTTTGGACTGGGTTCGGGTTTAGGTATAAAAATCCTAAAAACTTAGTCCGGACGGAATAAAATTATTATATATGTATATATATATATTTTAAGTTCGTATAATATGAGCCGTTGATGATTCTTAATTCAACGGCTCATATTCAATAAGAGATACAAATCCATAGAACGAGAATCTTGAAAACTGAACTCGAGTGACGCAGAGACTCTGCGAGTAGAAAAGAACGGCCTCCTTCTCCCTCCGACCTCCATCCAACATTCATCGTCTTTTATCACCGATTCATCGGAAAGAAATAAGCATTTCTCTCTCTCCTCTCTCTCTAACTTGAGTCATCATCTGAATGCTTTCAAAAATCTTTTGAAGCTTCATTGTGTTCATCACTGTATGTATTTCTTTGTCGTCTTGTGTGTTCTTTTTTAAGTGAGATTTGTTTGTTCGTCGCCGTGAAATATTACTACTAACAGTTAGGGCTGTCAATGAGTTGAATTTAGATCCGAATTTGACCTATTCGAAATATCGAATACAGATTAAATACCTTTAAATCCGATGGACCAAATACAGATTCATATGTCTGAATCAGAATTAGTTTGGATACGAATCTGGATCCATATTAATTTACATTTGAATATTTTGAATCTATCGAATAGGGATTTACACCAAGAATATCCGATCATATTTTTGTTAAAGTACAGATTCTTGGTTTGAATATGGATCTAGCCATATTCGATTCATTGACAGCCCTACTAACAGTAACCGTTTAGCTTGGCTTGTGCCGTAAACTGTACAGTGAAAAGGGGTAGAGGGAGAGGAAGAAGACAGAGCACGCTTGTGTAGACTTCTTTTTTTTTTTTTTTGTTTTTTCTTTGTTGTTGTTTGTTTTTTCTATTACCAAGAAATCTTCTTAATTTGATCAAGAGAAGAGTTTGTTCCGTTGAGTTGGTAAATGTGAAATGTACGTTTGGAATGAAAAAAAAAAAAAATTATGCAATTGAGTTCGGGCCGGTCCGAACCTAGCCCGAACCCAGTAAATTGAGTTCGGATTGGGTTTGGGCTTAGTTAGTTAGGGTTTAGTTCGGTTCGGGCTGGGTTTGGGCTAAACCTGAACTGGTTAAAACCCGAACCAACCCGCCCCAACTTACAGCCCTACAATCAACACCCTCGTTAACAACTCCTTAGGTTTGATACAATGTCATTACAATCAACACCCTCGTTAGCACCTCCTAAGGTTTGACACAATGACAACAAGTATCCCTCGAAACTTGGCCATTACAACTAACATTCTTATTGGACCAAAATAGACGTGGGTCTAAACCATTGGTAACAGAATCTGACCATTTGATTATAATTTCCCTCAATGAATAATAATTGTAATAAATATTAATTATTTTTTAATTATTTATTTTTTGATGTTATTATTTATTTATTTTTTAATTTTTTGTTATTTTTTATTTTTCATTTATTTTTATTTTTTATTTTTATCCTACAATTATGAGATAGATGGGGTTTTCATAATTTTCATTGTTATGAAACTCCTTTCTTCTTTTATATAAGCACCTATTTTGTTCTTAAGATTATTGAACAAGATATAAAAAGGTATTTTTGTTCTTAACATATATTGCTGTAACCAAAAAGTAAATATTCCATTACTTTATTGACAGTTATTAATCAAAGGGGTTTGTATAACATGCTTTCAAACTACAAGGAAGGTGTTTGTGATGGTCAGGATTTGAGGAGTACTTATTGCCATTATGACAAACCCAAGGAGATGTGAATGTAATTTACCCTTTCATTTATTAGGAGACACTTTTAGGCTGCGTTTGGCCTGGCTTCTATAAGTACTTATTGCATCTTATAGCTTATATAAGCACTTTTTAAAATTAAAAATGTGTTTGGTAGCGCTTATGAGCAAGTGCTTACCCATAAGCATTAGAGGAAGGCAACCCATAAGGAGAAGTTGCTAAGCTGCTGAGAGCAGCTTCTTCCAAGCTCTTATGCGTTAAGCTATTCCACAACTTTAGTAATATTTTTAAAATACTTATTTTACCCCTAAACTTTCATAAGCACTTTAATAAACGTTATTTTGAAACTTTAATAATATTTTTAAAGTACCTATTTTGATGGCTGAAAATAAAGTTCTCCGTAATAAATGTTAGCATTATAAACTAAAATGACTCTTAAATAAAGTTTGTTCCTTCATGGTTTTGCATTTTGGAATATTAGTAATAATGCACGTGCGTTGCACGTGATAACATCATATGGTTAGCCTAAGAAATCATTCTAACCAAATATATTTTTCAATATTAAACTATTTTTATGTCTAGATAATAAAATAATCAATGAAAATGTTATATTTATGTCACATTTGATTTTACCATCTTCACTTAAACTTTCAATTTTTAAAGAGGTTAAGTAGGATGGCATATGTGCAAATGCTTCATATGATTTGATTTCCTCTTTAACCATTATTCAAATTAAAGAGAAGGAAAAAGAATAACTTTATATATATGATCGATTTTTTTCTCTCTTTTTTTAAGTGTTTATTTATTTATTTAATAGATAATTTATTGAAATTTGTGCTAAATAAAATAAAGAGATAATGTTAAAACTAGAATGAAAATAGTTGCTAACAAAAATAATGATCAATAAAAATAGAATAGAATGATATTTACCTCCCAATGAGGAATTGTAAAATTCAAAAGAGAGAATCCGAGAGCAAAGGCTCCTACTACTAGTTAAAGCTCTTGAAAAAAGTAAATACAAAAAAGTCGTTTAATTTACAAATCAGTTGTTTATCAAATCTCTGCGACTTCCAAGTAATAATCATGGCCACATGTAACGGTTGGACCTTAATTAAGAGGGCAACGGCCTTGGGAAGAAGAAAGTTGTAATAGACTAAAACCTTTATCTTTCTTTTGATTGTTTTTCATATATGACAAATGAAATGAGTTGATTGTAATTAGATGCTCATAAAGATCGGTCTTAGACTATCTCATTGTATTCAGAAGCAACTTAGGAGGATTTTTCTTCATGCACGTGGATTTGCCTCTGTTGGTACATGAAAGAAAGAAATAAAATCTTCAGAGAAAGAGAGAGAGTATTGTATTTCAATGAAATTATCCAAGATAGTTCACTAACATAGACATAGTGACTAAACATGGGCTCCTTTTCTTCAATTCTGTACATTCATTCTCCCTCCCATTGAAACCCACTTAATTTCTATCCTCTTTCTACAATTCTGAATAATAACCAAAATTACTTCCTTTCACTTACAAAATCAGAATAAAATAATCTAACTATTAGGTAGAATATAAACCATTTAGGCTGCATTTGGCCCGGCTTCTATAAGTACTTATTGCAGCTTATAGCTTATATAAGCACTTTTTAAAATTAAATATGTTTGGTAGTGCTTATGGGTAAGTGCTTACCCATAAGCAGTAGAGGAAGGCTTCCCATAAGGAGAAGCTGCTCTCATAAGCACTTAAATAAATGATATTTTTAAACTTTAATAATATTTTTATAATACTTATTTTACCCCCTAAACTTTCATAAGCACTTAAATAAATGTATTTACCAAACGCCATTTTCTTCAAATAAGCAGTTTATTGTTGTTGAGGATAAGTGCTCCCATTGAGCAACTTATCCAATGAGTGCTTATCCATAAGCACAAGCCGGTCCAAACACAGCCTTAACATCAAACATATTAGTCATTAGATTATACACCAAATAAAAAAAACAAACAAAAACAACAATCAAAGAAAGCAATATTAATAATAATAATAATAATTAAAATTTACCTGTGAACTGTTTATACTATCATCTTTCTTTCCTTGGTTCATATCAAATCGTTTCAAAGTATTAACCTTCTGACCAAATTATTGAAACGCATGAAGAAGGACGAACCACCAGAACCAATGTCAATGCTACTTGGTTTTCTTGTCCACCAGGCTGACCAGTTCAACTTGAAGAAGTATCATTTACTGATCGACTGTGCTTGATATCCGATGGCTCCTAATCGTATATGCAGTGATTGAATCCCAATCTATTTTTGTATATTTTGAAAGAAAAAAAAGTCAAAGAAGTACACACCAGTATAGATTATAAAAGAATAAGAAAGAAACAGAGTGGGGAAGAGAGGGAGCTTACATGGGACAACGGCATTGATCAGTGAGACGAGGGTGTCATCTACAATGAGCAATGCAAAAGCAAAGGTTCCTTTTAGTATTTACTTCTAATCGTACATGCAATGACTGAATTATAAAAATCCAAACCTGTGTCATGTAAACATCCCAATCTATTTTTGTATCTAGGGAAAAAAGATTCACAGAAGTACACCAGTATAGATTTTAAAAGAATAAGAAGGAAATGGAGTGGGGAAGAGAGGGACCTTACGTAGGACAAAGGCGATGATCAGTGAGACGAGGATGGCATCTGCAATGAGCAATGTGTGTTATTTCAGAATCTCTTAATAAGGAATCCATATAAAGAGTAATCACATGAAATCCATAAAATGGCTGCAAAGATATAAAATCAAGCAAGTAGAGTTACCTTCCTCATTGTCATGCAACAGCTGGGCAGAACAGTAGTGCTTCTATTTCCGCAAGCGACTTCTAAAACCTTGGAATATCAATCAGAACAGCTTAATACTGGAAACTCCTTTAACAAATACCGCCTCTCCTACTCTGAAAATCAACTATAAGATAAACCAAAAAAGAAGGGAAAAGACAGATTTCACAATGATATTTTATCCTTATAAAAAGATAGATAAATCATAATTTCCCATTTTAAGAAGTGAACATGAGTCATGAGATGCATACAACATACCTAATAAGAGAAACAAAACATACCTAATAAGAGAAACAAGGTTTAAAGAAAAGATAAATTTGATAAATAGACAAATCAAAATTTTCCTTCCAAAAGTTGTCAACTTAGCTATTTTTGGATCTCAATGTCTTACAATTTCCAAAAGTGGTCAACTTTGCTGTTTTTGGATCTTAATTTCTTTACTTTCGGGGCACATTTTAGTGTCCTCTTTAATTTCGGGGAAGATTTTCGAGTCCTCCCTTCCAAATTTATAGAATTTGGAAATTATTCAAGTACCCAAGTACTGACCATCTTACATGCTATGAGCTTGTGATATTATGAGATTTTGGTTATTGAGTATAAATAATGGCCCATGCTAATAGGCTGGCTCCATATATATTGATGTTAGGAATCATAAGTTCATAAAACAACCATTATTAAGAAATGTACATCAGCTTAGTTCAACAACAATGGAGTCTGAAATCCGAATGATTACAAGTTTGGTGGAAAGAGAAACATGGTTCTATGTTCTCATAATAATTTGTTTATTTAATTGCAAATTTTGCTAAATCATGTAACAAGGAGATTCCAAGAATGAAGTCCGCATGAGACATGCAAAAGTCACACATCAATTCAAATTAGAGCTAACCTTATGCCATTTCCTCTATTGCTAGATATCATTTATATTATATTACCAGATATCTCCTTTATATTATCAGATTTCTATTTAAGGAGAAAAAATTTCATTAATGTTTTTGGTATATTGACTCATAGACTATAACAGTTCTCTGGTCATATCAAAAACTGTTAAGAGTACCATTTTGTTGAGTTTGTCCTGGTTTGTGTGACGATCGCATTTTAGCTATCTGTCGATGACATGCATGACATGAGCAGAAACATCAGTGTTGGCACTTGTTCAGAATCCAGTATGCCTGTTACCATTTCTGAATCTTCTAATCAAGGATTTTTAGAATTTTTGAGAAATTTATATATTATCTTATGCAAGCAAATCTAACCAGACACTACTCCTACCTCTCTTGGTTGCCTGCTTGAAGGCTAGTACTTATATTTATTAGTGTGGCCATTGTCTACGATCTCTGCAAATTTCATTATTGTTGGAATCATAGATGGGTGTATAATAACCACAGAAAGGTTAATTTATAGAGTGAGAGTGCAACTTGCTGATCAACATTTATTCTACAGTAAGACAGAAATAAAAGAATAAAACTCTCATCATTTTTGGATGAGACGAAGAAAATTTTGTGGGAATATGGCAAGGGAAACCGGACGTTTTCTCCGGTTTTTTGCTTGTTGTTCGACAAGTTTAGCATTGGGTTAGCCCCACATCAACTTTTTCAAATGTAGTTGCGGTACTGAATAATGTTGAGTTTATAGCAAAACCTTCTATAAATCAAACCGTTTGGTAGAACTGAGTTTTCCACCAAGTAACCATTTTTACAATAACGACAATAACTCAAAGTGTCAACAAATTTAGAGCACAAATTCCTGTTTCTCAAAAGATAAAATGCGCATGGTCTAGATAAAGAGGTCAAAAGAGAACCTTAAAGATAAAGAATTGCTAAGCAGTATGTTTAGATGTTGCATTGTCAATACATAAAACCATAAAAGAGAACCCTATGAAGATAAGAACTGTTAAGAAGCTCCATGAAAAGTATAAATTAATCCATGGTACATATTGTATATAAAAATCCACCAAGAACCACCACGACAAAGACAAATAGAATAAAAAGAAACCATTGATATAGAACTGGTGATGACATATGTTGGACGTCAAATTTTGTCTCCAGCCTCGAACTAGAAGAGCATTCATGTCGCTGATGTCGGTGCAAATATGAGTTATAATGCACCTCTGCTTCAGAGCGGGTAGTACATGACTGATAGAAACCACCACTATAGAAGATGACCTACTCACTACAATCTTCCCAGGAGTCATATATACATGGGTTCAATCCTTCGAAGACAACATACACCTTGCGTGCCATCAACTCCCGTAAAACTTAAACAATGAAAAACAAAACAAAACAATTATTATTTAGATAAATTAAATGAATATAAAAATATGCTAATAGTTGCTTCATGAATGTCAACTTCAGTAAGATTACATTTCAACTGTGCTCATTATCGCTTTGTAAGAATGAACTAACATCTTGCTCCTTATAAGATCGCCAAAAACATATTTAAGGTTTTCTTTGTTCTTTCTGGATAATTTATATTGGGTATAATTACCAACAACAGGAGGTATTACACTTTGAATGTATCCAAATTGACGAAGTACCCTAAGTGGTACATATGGAGTACTCTGATGGGATCCAACTAGCAAAATGTATTGACACCCGAACATAATTAGCTGAGGTTAAGGGTTAGACTTAAACTACCACTTACATCTCCAAGTGATATTTTCATCATTCATGTTGATCAAGTAAGTGTGATTGTTCTCAAGATTTGAATATCGTGTTTGTGGAAGCTTGAGAATATGGTCCAAAATAAGATTTGAAAAATTAATGAAATTTCGCTTTTTCAACATTTCAAGAAATGGGATATGTTCTAATAACCAAACCTAACAAAAAATTATACATAAAAGAAGGTGTTGGATAAGTTAGACAATGGAGATTATGTTTAAAATACATTATCACTGAACACTCACCTGTAAAATAGCTGCATATCCAAGAAGCTCCACCATACCCTTAACTGAACAATTTAAAAGGCCCACTAATAAATTTGCTAATATCATTGGCACAATCATTTTTTTTCCAACAAAATCATCCATTAAATCCATCATTATTTTGCAAAGGGAACCATGAACGTACCCTCTATTGTTGGTAAAAGGATATTTCCTAATACAGCAAGAGTTAGGGCATTATATCTACTTCTATCATCTAACTTCTTTTCATGGTAGATCTCTAACAGTTACACTGGTTGTTAACATCTCTTTCTAAACGGTTCTTTTTTATTGAAAGAACCTTTGTGAAATCGCTAGTTTATCCAGATTTCATGTCTGGGTATACTATATCACCCTCCAAAGATAACTTTACTAACTGGCTTATCTCCTTAAGAGTTGGACACGTCTCAAAATTTCTAAATGTAAAAGCTAAATTCCTTTGACTCCAACACTGAATTGCTGCTGTCATGAACCAACCAGAAAATCCCAATTTCTAAGGCTTCTGATTTATTCGTAACTCTCACCCTATATCTCTATGGGAGTGGATCACAATGGTCAAAACATAAGCAGAAGACAATAATAGCTCTAGTAAGATATAAGTAACTAATATTACCAAATCTAAAGCTGATAAACTCTAAAAGAAGAAAAGTCTAATTCTAGACTAATACTAAAATTCTACCAGAGTGCGATGCCCAAACCAGGCTCTCTCTCTCTCTCTCTCTCTCTCTCTCTCTCTCTCTCTCTCTTCATGTCTAAGCTCCTCAACCTAAATGATATAAAACAATACACATAAGCTGGAAGCCAGAAGGAGTAATCCTTCAATACAAGATATTTACTCATACTCCAACAGTATGAGAAAATTGCAACCAATGTAAGATATGTGAATGAGAATAGCACATGTGCACGTGGTGAAGATTATAGTAGAATAACTATAAATTCGCACAATCCATTGTTCTCCCCCATCCTTACTGAGTATAACTCAACAGTCAACATTTCTGTATCTATATGCCTAATTCTATATGGAAATTAGGACAAGTGTTTCATACACAAGGCTCTCACACTAATATCAACAAAGACGTGCAAATGCAAAATGAAAGAGAACCGTTGTATGGCAATGTGAAATATAGTAAGTTCCCACATGATCCCAATCTCTATCCAGGATGTCCCACCACCGTGAATTCATCACCGTATTCACGGCTAAGGGATAGGATTATTCTATGTGTACAACATAGTTAAATGGGTTTTCAACCAAGGTGGCACAATCCTCCCACTTATTTTTTTTATCAAGGGTCAATTCCGAGGTTTACACCAACGTGCGTCCGTCCCCAGGGAGTTGTACATATTCATAATCCAACAGAAGGGTATCATTATGGTTTTGTAACAACCAGAAAATTTTAAAACTTTAATCTAAGGTTAAAAGGGTAATTTAATACAACCCAATTAAGTTCAACATAAACATTAAGTAATTAATAAGTCTAAACTAATAAGTTATAACTAAGAATAAGCTTAAGTTAGTAATTTAAATTAATATGAACCTATTTGAAAACATAAGTTAAACTTGACTTATAAGATATTTTCGATTGTCCCTAAGCTATTATAACTTAATAAGCAATATAACTAATTAATAAAGGCTTATAAGTAATTAGTCACTAGATTTCGTAAGTCAATAGTTTGACTTAGTCAACAACCAGACTTGCTGACTAGGCCTATACCAGAAATAGAGATTAAGGTAATTAACATTAATAATAACAATAAAAATATTAATTAATAACCCAAGGTCTAATATAAATCATATAAGAATACTAAATAATCATCTAGAAGCTTTATATAATTAATTAACACTTTAGAATTATAATTCTAGATGTACTAGAAAACCCAGATTTCCCTCAAGTACAATAACTCTTAATTATAACCCAATACCTTTAGATCATTATAAATAAGAAAGTTATTTAAATATCCAAATCATCCTAAAGATGATCAAATTCGTGGGGAAACCCTAAGATGAGAAAACAAACCTAGATAATACAAGAAGGAAGAAGAAGAAACCCTGGGAGAATTCTACAGTAAATATATGTGAGTTTTCTTTCAATGTCATGCGTAGTTACTTTTATTTCAATGTTATGACCATGGGAAAGTTATGTTTTATTGTAATAACCCCTTTCCCATGATCTTATTAATAAAACCAAGTAAGTATTGATCAGCCAAATCTCTGTACACATTCATACACAAGCAAAGAGACCAAACCAAGAAAATTGATCACTTGAAGCTCAAGAACCCTTTTATCAATCATATAGATTAAATCCAATGACCTAAATCTAGTTTTCGAAGTACCCATGAGTTGTAGGAACCTTATAGGAGAAATCTCAACAGAAAATACCCATAACGTGCTTTGGCGTACCACCTAGGCGCGCCAAGAGCACGCGAGCCCCTTTCTCTGAGAATTTGCTCCTTGTATTTTACACTGAGATTGACTTTGGCGTACCTTGAATACGCCGAATGTCACAGTAGCTGTTTTTAGCCCCTAGATTTTACACCGAGCCAAACCTTGGCGCACCTAGAGCATGCCGAGCCATACTTTAAGACAAAAACCATAAACCTTATAAATCCTTCATCCTGAACCCCTCGGCGACCACTAGGTACACCGAGATATATGCCGAGACCTCACCGAGTGTACACCAAGACCCTATTTGACTTGTTTTGAACCCTAAAACCTTGGACACCTAAATTAGAACTAATCTAATTGTTTTACCATGATAGTAGACCCTAAATACATGCCTAACCATAGTAGACCCTTATAACCAAGTCCTAACCTAGCCCTAACCAACTAGTTCCTTGGTTTAGATATACGATATTTTAAAACACTTAAGAGACCAGACCTTTGACCTTTCCAGCAGTGTCACACCCTCTTTTTGGGCACGTCTAGGTACGAAAATTGACTTAATAACTCTATGAATGTTTATTTCCACCGTGTATGTGATTTTGTGTAAATTAGTGCATTATGTGAAAGTAATATCTTATTATTAATGACTATACATATTATTATCACTTCTATCATAATTATTGTATTTATATGAACATTCTTACCTATTAAGTGATCTTATGCCTTATTAATTTAGAATCATGAGAATGTGCACATGTCTATGCTGATGTGAATATATGCCTATGTTATTTTTCAGCTATTGATTGTGATTTTGCATTGATAAATAATGATTGAATCTATGAGTTGCATTTGGAATACCCTGTTGTGATAGCAAAGTCTAATACCTTATACCTTGCAGGATTAGATTACACTTGAGACCATTGACTATTTATTTGCCATTGTTGTCCCATGGTTGGACTATATATATTTTATTTACTCCCAAGGTGAGGACTATATCCAGTATGGTGCTCCCAAAATACTTGTGAAAAGATGAAAGGTGAGGAAAATTTCACAATGTGAGGCTCAATATCTAAATCATATACCCTTCTATTAGTTGTTTAATATGTAAGATTCCTTGAGGTTAATTCATATTTGTGAAGCCTTGGAGTATTATCCTTGATCATAAATAAGTGGGGGAATTGTGCCCTCTAGGTCAAAGCCCCTTAAAACTATGATGCATACATGGAATATCTTAACTTAAGAATGGCCTTGCATGGGGAGGATGGTTCGAGAAGATATCTTGCTCAAGGAATGATTGATCATGTAGGAATTTACAATATTAGCATACTTAACTGCACCTTGCATTGCATATTACTTGTTGATATTCTTGTGAGCATCATGTGCATGATGTACTTGATCTAATTTGCATATAGAAATAGGATTATTGATATGGACCATTATTTCTTATACCATTGTGAGAATTGGGAGAGAAACACTTATTGTATGATTGATGTTCATATTCATCGTTATTTATCACATATTTTATAGAATATACTTATTATATCTATTATATTGTTTATATCTCATAACATTGGGATATGAGTAAATACCTTGCTTGGAAGGACTACTCATCCTGGCTTTCCAGCTTATGTATGTTGATTTATGTTTTTCAGGATTAAAGAATAACATAAGGAGAGCTTGGGAAGGGACTAGAATTGAAGAATGTAATGACTTGAACCTTTGAAAGTATTTTATTTTCCCAGTTATAATATATGAATAAATTATTGGAGTTATCTGTGT
>JAUPMG010284423.1:0-18084 GCA_031762675.1 Pachysandra terminalis | reverse complement strand
GTGCTTAATTTCCATATAGTTTAATCACACTTCTAAGCTTTCATTTTATGTCTTTTTTATCTTATTTTAATTAGAATTTGTGCCATTTTTCTCATCTTGTGTATTTTGCGTAGGAAGTATCACATTGGAGCAAATAGCTACATTGAAGTCAAAGAGGAGAAATCGTGGAAGAACTTGCAGTGAAAGTCATTCTCCTGTGTTCCCTTAGTGTTACTTCCACTTTTGCCGAGTAAAAATCATTATAAAAAGAAAATAAAAGAGTTTCAAGGCTTCCACATGTCCCTAGCCTGATTGGAGTTCAATTTTCATGAAGACTTGCTCCACAAGAAAGGGAGTTTCCTATTTTCAAGTTTAGGAAGTTACCATCCAGAAATTCAATGAACTTATCTCGGTATTTTGACCATAACGCATTGGAGAAAAGTCCAAATGAGGTGCTTTTTGTGGCCCTAAAGAGAGATGAAGTAAAGCTACAACGTTCATGAAGACACTGAAACTCAACTTGATCATTGTGATGGTCAAATAGACGATACAAGAGGAATCTCGTGAAGTTTCCTGTTGGGAGGCAATCAAGGAGAAGTTACTATTTTCTTCAAGATTTTCCTTTTCTCATTAGAGGGAACGATTGGAAGTTCTATAACAGGGGATTCTAGGGTTTCTTTGGAGTAACTTTTGCTGGGGATACTTTGGAAAAGGTGAAAGACGTGAAGAGCAAGAGAATTGGGCGAGAACCATTGGAGAATCACGATTTCTTATTTCAATAAGTTCTATCTTTCTCTTCTTAATTTCTTCTAGGGATTTCATCTTTGAATTCTTTTGTATTCATGTTTTTGATTAGAACAATGAATGTTTTTAGTTTTATTATGGACTAATTCTATTTGCTAAGGCTACGATATAGCCTAACCATGAAGTTTTGAATCTTTTTAGTAATGTTATTGATATTGTAATCCATTGTTGAGTATTTTATCACCGTTCTTAATCCGTTTAGATGCTTGATCACTATTTAAAGGTTTGGTTAATTGTTTTGAGACCGAGAGGAGATTTACAATGTTAGTTTCTTGTGATAAAGTGTCATATTCTACATGTTAATAGAGATATTTACATGGTTTATGTAACTTTGCATAGAAAATTCATAGAACTTAATGTGCTTGCATGCTTTTAAATCCACATAGAGATATAGTGGGTTATCGCGTGGGGGTAATTTCATTGTTGCTCGAGAGAGACCTTTGGATAGGTTGGGGGTTTTCTCTTTCAACTTGGATTGTGATCTTCAATAGCATAATTAATTAGGATTTGATTCGAATTGGTTATGGTGAAATCGGATGCCTTAGTATTTTAATCAATTGGTGAATTTTATTATTTTGTTTTCTGTCCTTAATATCATTTAGTTGTTTAAATTGTTATTTAAATTTCATTCACTCTTCCTATTATTTGGTTCTCCAAATAGAATTTAGGATATTAATTTCGGTACGTAGTAGCTAATCATTCTATCTGGGTTCGATACTCATATTTCATCATTCTATTACTTGCCACGATTTCATACACTTGCGAAGAATCACATCAAGTTTTTGGCGCCATTCCGGGGAATTGATTTTTGCTACTAATATTGATACTATCTATTCTTTTAATTTGGATTTTATTACTTTTCTTAACTGGTTATTTAATATCTTTAGATTTACTTTTCTCTTAAATTTTTAGGTCTTGTGCCACATATGCGACGCTTGAGAAGTGTTGAACTCTGCCTTTTGATCCCGAAATAGATCGTAATCTTAGGCGATTAAACAAGGAGAAGAAGAAAGTTTCAACAAGCTCACAAGTTGCAATGAATAATCAAATTGAGGGGGAAGAGAATAACAGGGCTTTGAGAGACTATGCCATGCCTTTGGTCACCAATGCTACTACAAGCATTAAGCAGCCCGCTATTCAAGCCAACAACTTTGAGATAAAGCTAGCCATCATCCAGATGATTCAATCTACCATGCAATTTAGTGGCATGCCGAATGATGATCCTAAAGTTCACATAGCAAAGTTTCTAAAAATATGTGATACTTTCAAACATAATGGAGTCTCCGATGATGCTATTAGGTTGTGACTCTTTCCATTCTCTCTTCGTGACAAAGAAAAGGGGTGGTCCAATTCACTTCAACCGATGACAATCACTTCATGGGACGACTTGACTCAAAAGTTCCTAGCGAAGTTCTTTCCTCCATAAAAATCTGCTAAGATGAGGAATGATATCAACCACCTTTGCTCAATTCGACATGGAGTCACTATATGAAGCATGAGAGAGATATAAAGTCTTGCTAAGAAGATGTCCACACCATGGTCTACCCAATTGGATGCAAGTTCAAACTTTTTACAATGGGTTAAATCCAAACACTGACAATAGTGGATGCCGTAGCTGGTGGAGCTTTTATGGGAAAACCATACGAGGAAGCCTACAATCTACTTGAGAAAATGTCTGATAACAACTATCAATTGCCATCAGACCGAATGGGACCGAATGGGAAATCCTTTCACCACAAGTACATCCGACCAAGCCAACTTTGTATCAAAATTTCAATGCTTGAACAACCCTTATTCCAATACATACAACCCAGGTTGGCGCAATCACCCAAATTTCTCTTGGAGTAGCTCTCAAAATGCCATAAAGCTACCTCCCGATTTCCAACCGCAAGAAAAGAAGCCAAACATGGAGGAGTTACTCACTAAGTTCATGCAAGATACTAATAAGTACATGCAAGACACTATAGGATTCATGCAAGAGGCCATAACAACTTTCAGAAACCAAGTTGCTAGCATCCAAAATCTTGAGCACCAAATGGGACAATTCTCTAAGCAATTGGCGGAAAGACCTCAAGGGTCTCTACCAAGTGACACAATCACCAATCCCAAGGAACATGTTAAAGCTATAACATTGAGGAGTGGAAAAGAGCTTGAACATCAACAAGAAGCCAAGCAAGAGAGTGAAAATAAGAAGGAAGTTGAGTAGCACAGCGATGCTGTGGTGAAAACAAAAGCTTCGCCACGGTGAGAGATACCAGAGATCGAGGTCGCAGCGAGACCATCTGAGCACCGCGACGAAAGCGGCAATACTGTTTTGCATTCTTCTCTTTCTGCTGAACCTTCTCCTTATATTTCTCATATTCCTTTTTCACAAAGATTGAGAAAAAATAAATTAGATAAGCAATTTTCTAAATTTTGTTGATGTTTTTAAAAAATTGCATATTAATATTCCATTTGCAGATGCGTTGGAACAAATGCCCAGCTATGCCAAATTCATGAAAGAAATGTTGTCCAACAAAAGAAAATGGGAGGTGCATGAAACCGTGAAGTTGACCGAGGAATGTACAACCATCTTGCAAAACAAGCTACCACCAGAGCTAAAAGATTCAGGGAGTTTTACTATTCCTTGGACAATTGGAGATTCTTATTTTGATAAAGCTTTGTGTGATTTGGGTGCAAGTATTAATCTAATGCCCTTTTTCTATTTTTCAAAAATTAGGGATTGGTGAAGCTAAGGCAACAACCCTGTCTCTCCAATTGGTAGATAGATCCATTAAACACCCGAGAGGTATAGTTGAGGATGTACTTGTGACAAGTTTATTTTCCCTGCAGATTTTATTGTTTATGTATGGAGGAGGATCGAGAAATTTCACTCATTTTAGGCCGGCCATTCTTAGCCACGGGAAGAACTCTTATCGATGTCCAGCAAGGAAAACTCATCCTTAGAGTGCAAGAGGAGCAAGTCATTTTCAATGTATTCGAGGCAATGAAATATCCCTCTACAGTTAACTCATGTTTTCAGATTGACACTATTAGCAAGCTGGTAGCCGATACTTTTCGAGAAGACAATCCAAGGGAACCACTTGAAGCATACATCACTCACTCCGGGACTTTTCATTCCGAGAACACAAGCATTAGGGAGTGTGCACAATACTTAGAAGCTTCACCACCTTACACTCACAAGGAGAAGCCGAAATTTGAGGAGTTTGAGAAAAGAGCTTCCCAACCAAAGCCATCAATTCAAGAGCCTCCTAAACTTGAGCTTAAGTTGTTTCCCTCTCACTTAAAGTATGCTTACTTAGGAGCAAATTCTTCTTTGCTAGTAATTATTTCTTCTTCTTTGTCAAGTCTTGAAGAAGAGAAATTAATTCGGGTGTTGAGAGCTCATAAGTTGGCATTGGGGTGGTCCATAGCTAACATAAAATGAATAAGCTCTTTAATATGCATGCACAAAATCCTTATGGAGGACAACTACTAGCCCACGGTGCAACCACAAATAAGACTCATTCCAAACATGCAAGAGGTAATAAGGGCCGAGGTCCTCAAATTGCCTGATGCAGGTATAATCTATCCAAGCACTGATAGGTCGTGGGTAAGTCCGGTGCAAGTAGTACCAAATAAAGGAGGTATTACTGTTGTTAAGAATGATAATAATGAACTTATTCCAAAAAGAACAGTTACAGGTTGACGAGTGTGCATAGATTATCGAAAACTCAATGATGCCACTCGAAAAAATCATTTTCCTTTACCTTTTATTGACCAAATGTTGGAGCGTCTTACAAGTCATGACTACTATTGCTTTTTAAATGGTTATTCGGGATACAATCAAATCCCAATAGCACCGGCAGACCAAGAGAAACCACCTTTACATGCCTCTATGGAATTTACAAAGAAAGAACAAAGAGGTGGCATGATAAGCACATTCAAAAGAAGGAATTCGTTGTTGGCCAGAAAGTTTTACTCTACAACTCTAGATTGAGACTATTCCCAGGAAAGCTTCGTTCCCATTGGCCCGGTACTTTCATTGTTGTCAATGTTTATCCTCATGGAGCTATAGAGATTCATCAAGACACCAAGTGCACATTCAAAGTGAATGGCCAGAGATTAAAGCCTTATGTATATGGAGATTTCAAGCAACACAAGTCCTATATATTAAACCCTTCAACATGAAAGATTGCATCAAGTCAAGATAATGACTATAAATAAGCGCTTTTTGGGAGGCAACCCAAGTGTTTTAAACTTTTGATTTTTGTTCTGTTTTCTTTTCCGTTATTCCATTCAAGTAAATTTCTTATTTTTCATTTTGTTCTAGGTTTGGTAGTTGGGGGTCTCTCAAGTTCGTCAAAGTTGCATCTTAAAGTCGACCTACCTTTGCAAACCCGGGGAGTATTTCTTTTCCCTATACTTGTTTTATTTCTTGTCATCAATATTGAGGACAGTGTTTGATTTTAGTTTTGGGGTAGGGAATAGAAATTTCTTTTCTTTTTTTAGTTTTAAAAAAAAATTGAAATTTTTTTATTTTTTTTTCTTTTTCTTTTCTTTTTTTTCTTTTCTTGGTTTGATGATCAAAGGCCTATGATAAGAACTTAGTTGAAATTGAGTAAAGCTTTTGGAAAGATAAGAATATTGTTTGTGTTTCATGATTAATGCTTGTGCTTATTTTATTTCATTCATAATTCTTTCAACACTTTGAGCACATAACCATGACCATTTCATTTCTTTGCTCACTAAGAGAATTTTTGTGTAGATTTTGTAATTCTCATGATCTCACCGAGCTCTAGAACCTGTTTGATTATCTCTCGAGGCGAAATCCTAGACAATACAATACTAGGGAGATGATTTAGGCCATCTTTGGACTGGCTGAGCCTTTTTAGCATTTACCCTTTGAAATTCTCTCTCTATAGTCACCCCTTTGAGCCTTTATCTTCATTAGCTTTTAATTTCATTTAAACCACAACATTCTTTCCCTTTTAGCCAGAAACACTTATATCCTTACCCCTCTAGATAATTCATGTGATATATGTGTTGTGTAGAGATTTTTAAAGTGTGCAAAGGGAGCTGTGATTTGTAAAAATTGAAGTTTGTGGCTGAAAAATAAAAGAAAAAAAAATTGTCAAAGCAAGTGAAGTAGAAGCTCCATGACCCTAATGTCCAAATCTCAAGTTTTGGGGTTCGTGGTTTTGAAAAGACAAATTATTTTCAAAAAAGGTTCTTTGAATAAAGAAGAGAAAAGAAAAGAAGGGAGAAGTTCTTATGAAAATGAAGAAATGGTGGTTTGAAAAGAAAAAAAAAATTATATAGAAAGCTCATTTGAAAGATATTCCTTATGTGCTACAATAGGATTCTCTATGCTTTGCATTATGCTTCATTGATTCCCTAGCTTTGATTGTCCTATCCTTTCTTTGATTAAGCTAATTCCTAATCCTCACATTACAAGCTTAATAAAGACCTTTTGATCCTCGGTGTTGTTTTTTGTCTACATTAGTGAAGAGACGTTTGGAAAGCAGGCATATGAAGTTCAAAAATTTATTCTCATAGAGATTACTCTTAAATCACTAGTTTGCATAAACTCATCCAGGTTACATGTTATGTTTTGAAATTGGTTAATCACAGACGCACACTCAAAGAGTTCTTTGTGGAATAAGATTAGTCTTGAATTTAGAATGAAACTCTGATAATATTTGAATTTTTCCTTGAGCTGTACTCTTTACGCAATTTTTGAGACAATGCTTTATGAAATAAAACCAGCTTAAACTTTGTTTTAGTTTATTGTTTTCTCTTTGCTCGAGGACTAGCAAATGTTAAGTTTAGGGATGTTTGATGTACTTAATTTCCATATAGTTTAATCACACTTCTAAGCTTTCATTTTATGTCTTTTTATCTTATTTTAATTAGAATTTAGTGTCATTTTTCTCATCTTGTGCATTTTGTGTAGGAAGTATCACATTGGAGCAAATAGAGCACATTGAAGTCAAAGAGGAGAAATCGTGGAAGAACTTGTAGTGAAAGTCATTCTCTTGTCTTCCCTTAGTGTTACTTTGACTTTTGCCAAGTAAAAATAATTCTAAAAAGAGAATAAAAGAGGTTCAAGGCTTCCATAAGTCCCTAGCTTGATTGGAGTTAAATTTTCATGAAGACTTGCTCCACAAGGAAGGAGGTTTCTTATTTTCAAGTTTAGGAAGTTACCTTTCAGAAATTCAGTGAACGTGTCTCGGTATGTTGGCCATAACACATTGGAGAAAAGTCCAAATAAGGTGATTTTTGTGGCCCTACAGAGAGGAGAAGTAAAACTACAATGTTCGTGAAGACACTGAAGCCCAACTTGATCGTTTTGATGGTCAAATTGGCGATACAAGAGGAAAATCATGAAGTTTCCTGTTCGGAGGCAATCAAGGGGAAGTTACTATTTTCTTCAAGGTTTCCCTTTTCTCATTAGAGGGAACGATTGGAAGTTCTATAACAGAGGATTCCAGGGTTTCTTTGAAGTAACCTTTTGCTTGAAATACTTTGGAGAATCACGATTTCTTCATTCAATAAGTTATATCTTTCTTTTCTTAATTTCTTCTAGGGATTTCATCTTAAAATTCTTTTGTATTCATGTTTTTTATTAGAACAATGAATGTTTTTAGTTTTATTATGAACTAATTCTATTTGCTAAGGCTACGATATAGCCTAACCATGAAGTTTTCAATCGTTTTAGTAATTTTATTGAAATTATAATCCATTGTTGAGTATTTTATCACCGTTCTTAATCCGTTTAGATGCTTGATCACCATTTATAGGTTTGGTTAATTGTTTTGAGACCGAGAGGAGTTTTACAATGTTAGTTTCTTGTAATAAAGTGTCATATTCTACATGTTCATAGAAATATTTACCTGGTTTATGTAGCTTTCCATAGAAAATCTATAGAACTTAATGTGCTTGTATGCTTTTAAATCTCATAGAGATATAGTGGGTTATCGCGTCGGGATAATTTCATTGGTGCTCGAGAGAAACCTTTGGATATGTTAAGGGTTTTTGCTTTCAACTTGGATTGTGATCTTCAATAGCATGATTAATTAGGATTTGATTTGAATTGGTTATGGTGAAATCGGATGCCTTAGTGTTTTAATCAATTGGTGAAATTTGTTATTTTGTTTTCTTTGTCCTTCATATCGTTTTATTTGTTTAAATTGTTAATTTAAATTTCATTCACTCTTCCTATTATTCGGTTCTCCAAATAGAATTTAGGATAGTAATTTCGGTACTTAGTAGTTAATCATTCTCTGTTGGGTTAATGAATTCCCTTGGGTTAATGAATTCCCTGAAAGGAAGATGGGATGTGCCGGAATTTCTTTGGGTTAATGAATTCCCAAAAAAATGTTGAAGGGTGACTTAGGGGTTAGGCAAGTGACAAACAATGCATAACATCTTCAGTGCATTCTCATTTCATCGTCATCATAAATCATTGATTGTGTGCATTCTCATATCATAAGCATTCCAATGCATATTTCAAATTCTATGTCACTGGTGCATGTTCTTTCCTTGGATATTATATGTTGATGATTGTACTACTGTATACTAGTTGTGTGTTCTGGATATTATATGTTGTGGGTAATGAGAAGAGGCATAGACTATCAGTTACCTATTGAGCCTCCAAAGCTCATGCCTTCATGAACTAGTTTATCAACAAGGATGAGGAGCATGTGGATGGGCAAGGAGTGGGCCGGTTCAGATGCCAAGCATGTTGTTGTTTCTATTCCTTTTGTTTTACTTATTTTAGAGTCGGAATGTAATTTGACTCATGAAAACATTAATTGTTTAGTGTTTAATTTTCAACTCATATAATGAGTGGTGGTAGTAAGAAATGATGGTTTTATTTTGAATGAGTAGGACTTCTGCTTAGCTTATTTATACTTTGATTGGCTATTATGAATGGTGAGTGTTTTGTGGACCTCATCCAAGGAGTTTGAATCTGAAGGTCGCACCTCGAGATCCTAGAGATAACATATCTCAGAATTGGGGGCATGACAACATCAACCTGAGCTTGGATGAAACGAACACTATTAACTCTTTGTAAAAGGTGGTATAGCTGAGAAAGAAGGGATCAAAGTATTCCGCGCGCACTCAGTGATCTGGTAGTTCATGCTCTTCCTTTGGTGGGTGATTAGGTATTTCTTTATGGATATTAAGGTACTTAAACATGAAGACGACCTTTCCTAAAGAATCTATTGGCGATGGATATAAAGCTCGTTACATACTAGAGGCTTTCATCGCTCTCTTCCTTTCTAGGTACATCTTTAAGGGATTGCCTCATGAGAAAGTTCAGGATAGACATTTTTCTATGGTGGCGCGTATGGCGAATGGCGCCAAGTTTTACTTGGCCTTAATGTTCTTGGGCATGCTTTATTACTGGTTAGCTTGCTCGTCAAGGATTTGGATTCCTCGTTTGATCGTTATGAGATTGAGACATTCGTGCACATCTCTTTTCTTCAACTTTTCATGTTTGAGAGATTTAATAGTTACGGGCCTCCCCTTCGATCATTTCCTTCTTCAGATCCTCGTATTGGAGTGGCATTATAGTGTAATGCCAAATGCGTCAAGGGGATCAGTTTTATCTCTATGGTTGATGTTGCATTGAAATTCAATTTTTGTCCATTCCTCTTACCACTACCTAGAATACAAAATACCTGCTTCCTTGGCAATCCTCAATTATGTAGAATAAGTCTTATCGAAAGGCTCACCATGGATCCTTACTATATTACTTATGTAATGGTAGTTCTACTAGGTTTCCTTCCAGTGTGTGTGGAGCTCGATGATGGCTATGTTTTGAAAGCCTATAACCCTCTGCAGTTTGTGAAGGGAATCGGGGTATAAACAAACAGATATAAGCAGCAGAATTTAAATCTAATTTTAATCCCCGATTACCTATCCCTGAATCCATCCGCAATAAGCGTAAATAAATCATTTTTAATCGAAAGCAATTGATTACCTTTGCCGTATGCTTCAATCTCTTAGCTAGTTGTATCCCAAAGCTTGGACTCTCCAAAGAGCAGTACAAGTGTCTTGCCTCTAACGATATCCACACGAATTATTAACTCAGATCAGTGAATTTGCATATTCGATTGTATCTCATACAAACGTTGAAAATCTCTAAGGGAGGTAGGGTTTGGATTCCTATGATAGTAGGTTTCCAAAGCCTCTTTCCGTGCAACTCCAAAACGTCAAAAATGTCTCTTGCTGGAAGTGACGACTAGCTCTTTGTTTATAAAGAACAACTTAGGGTTAATTAAAACCCTAGCACCCTTTTTCTTGTTAATTGCACTTTGACCCCCCAAACTTCCAAACAGTTTGGTAATCCTCCCTATTCTTTCTAAAAGACCATTCTGAGTTCAATACTTCTTTTGTGTATGGCCCATTAGGTTCATATCAAAAGCTGGATTGTAAAAATAATTAATTAATCAATTAATTAATTAATTAAAACTGAAATAATTCCAATTTTGCCCTTTGTAAAGAAACAGTTTCTTTACATCATTTCTACTAACTATGGTTAATGTCTACCAACATCCCATAGCTATATCCAGTTGATAGGAATATAATCCAGAGAACCTCCTTAGTTGTGATTATCATGCTATTTGATCTTTCTATCTTTGTGATTCCGAAAGAACCAATAGGGTATGAATAAAAGTCAAAACCCCTAGTTCGATCATATGTATTTGATTGATAATATAATTCATCTTGTGATACTAATTGAAATCTCATCCCAATTATCACACTTCCTGGCCAGAGACTTAGTTTGGATTATATTAAATCGAATCACATAGGACACGTCCCTCTTTGCTGAGGGCGATAGATCCTATCTTGCATACTTGAGTGTTCACTTAGATGTTTCAATATACCCAATGAATACCTTTGAAGTTTCATGGTTAGAAGACAACACTTAATATTATTAAAGTATAACAACCCATCTAAATGACTACCCAGTACCTCAAGTCTGAAGGTCACAAACATCATCACAACTTAGATATTCTATTTTGACTCTAAGAAAATTACCATATGGAATATCAAGGTGATCACGTTCAGGCCCTTACTACAATTTAGTAAGTCCCCTCGTGGTTGTTCTAGTGTCTCACACAAACAGTTTTGAGATTCACCATTCTCTAAGAGAAAACACCCCATAAGCTAGTCTAACCGAATCGTTGAGTACCAATTCTGAACGACTAGGAACATTTAGAATATTGATTACCAAAATGTCTAAGATCTCACTCCTTTTAATCAACATTAAAAGCTAAGACATTTTCAACCTAATATCCATGGTATCTAACAACAATATATTACACCAACATTGCCCTTTTATTAATAAATACTTGAAATTGTCATTTTACAGAAATTAGCCACTATCAGAAAATCTAGATTAACTATAGGGCTTATCTCCAACAGTTTGTGCGCCAATTTGACCTTTCGCAAACTCGTCCAGTGAATAAGGAACCAGAATTCAGTGTGGAATAGGCAAGATACCTTTATACTAAAGGTGGTTTTCCAAGAGATATTTCATATTTCTCAATGAAATTTGATATTGGCAGGTGCAAACCCCACAAGGAAGATGCACTCCTGTGGTGAAATTTTGGTATGACTTTTGTCGGGTTACTCGTGCGTTTGTGGAAAGTAAGGCAGCGAGGGTGCCATTGACCTCTGTCACTATGGATCATCCTAGGATGAAGCTGCCCCAATATCAATCCTCCCAAGGCTTCTCAAGAAGAAATCGTTCCCCTCCTCAAAGGATCCTTCTAAGAAGGCCAGCACGACCTTCTAAGAAGACTAAGTCCAAGAAGGTTGGTGGGCGTAAAGTGTACAAAAAGACCATCCAAGAGGCTACATCTCTCACCCGTTCAAAGGTGGTTGAGATGCCTCATCAGCCGGTAAGATTCTATCTGCTTACTTTATCTGATACATGTCCTTTGTCTTTTACTTTCTGTGTGTATATATATATGCGTGTGCATGCCATAATTTTCCTCTACCAATAGATTTTGTCTCGATTGACTTTTGAGCACAACTAACTAACCCGTAATCATCTTCTCTTATTTTCAGATCCAACATTCAGAGCGAGTGGATTCGTTCCCCAGCTGTTAGCAACATTCTACTAAGGACATCTTGTCCCAAGATTCTGAAGAAGAAGACGAAGCAAAATAGGAAGGAGAAACGAGCATTGACGAGAGTCAAGCTTACGGAACCGACCGCGAGTGTAACAAAACCAACGAAGAAGGAGCCCCTGATACTTTGAGGTAGATGGAAACAACAACGATCAGTTTGCCTGGCGCTTCCTAATCGTCCCCTTCTGCTGGTGAAGGTAAAAATTACTTGCATTTTGAAAGAACATGTTTGTGATGTTCCATCGAGTTTCATGCCTGCTATGTTGATGTCTGTCAGCTTCAGGAGAGTCAAGTCGGCGATAATGTCCTCCAACTCCTTGTGTCGGTGCTACTAGTTCTTCCATTTTTTGGAGAGAAGGGGACGACGCTTCTTGAAGGCATCATGTTGGCGTCTTCCCTGAAGGTGAGGGAAGTCAAGAAATAGTGGTGAAGATAACAGAGAGTAAGGCCCCGAGGACGCCATCATTTCCCCCCTCAAGTGTCGAAGCCATCCCCCGTTCGACACGCATCTCCTGAGAGAAATAAAGGGTAAGGGAAAAGGAAAAGAAATATAGTGGGCTCGACCTTCCTCCTATGCCTAACCCCAGCTAGACCAGCAAAAGCCACTCCTCAAGGTTAAGGAAAAAAGCTCCTTGCCGCATCCTCTGTGAGCGGGGATGTTCAAGAGATTCCTATTATAGACACATCTTTGCCAAAGGAGGCTACGGCTACTGATCTTCTATTAGCTCCATCCACGCCATCATCAAAGGAAAAGAATGTGGTTCCAGATCAAGAAGCAGAATCTCGTCCTCAGGGGGGTACTGACTGGGATTGCGATGTTGTTGCCGAAGAACTACTGTGCGTAGTTGTCATGGATGCCCAGATTGATCCTGTGATCCCTCCTATCGATGCTGATACTCGTAATATGTGGGTCAATGGAATTTTCATCCATGTTCCTTATGCTCCTATACTTCGAGAGATTCTTGATCATCACAGCGACCCTGGTCTGAGTATGATTCTTAGAAGTCGTCGAATTTGTGCTTCTTTTTACTCGATAATGTTTTCTGTGATCGGACGCCTTCGGGTAAAGAAATTTTCTGTCATTACCCAAGAAGAGATTTGCAATATGAGGAAGGAGTTATAGGATGCGTTGTCAGTAGAAATGAAGCTTGACTGGTTGGGGACCCATCTGAAAGGCAACGAGGAAGCTTTGTTGCACGCCACACGCTCCAGGAAGCTCAAGGCTTCACAATCACCATGTAAGGAGTTAGAGTCTCGCACATCTGCTTGTGAGATGAAGGTAAAAGCGTTGGAGGCCCAACGAACAGAAGAGAAGAAATTACTAGCGGAGTTGGCATCTGGTACAAGAGAACTTACTTCCATCCATGTTTGGTTATTGAAAAGTAAATTTATCGGAGGCACCCTTTTAGCGGATTTGCTAGGATGAGCCATGTAGCGTTTTGTCTTTTTTTTTTATTTGTATTTAGTCTCATTGCATGACTTAGTGTAGGGGATCGCACGTTCCTTTTTTCTTCTTTTTTTTTTTTTTTAATATGAAAGGAAGAAATTAGTATAACTCCATATTTACAAAAAGACTAGTTGTCATATTGACTAGATGCAATTCCCGAAGACGTCCCATAAAGTTTTATAAAAGGGGAGGGTGTCCACGAAAGTACACTTCAGGCGGTGTTCTTGGGCCTATTGCCCTTCCTCCAGTCTTGGAGGACGGCTAATGAGTGTTAATACACCTTTGTCAGCTGAGGGGCGCTAGCGAGTTCAACCCAGGTAGACTAGAAACCCATTGGAACCATGACTTTCCTTTTTATCGCGAAGCGAGGTAGCTTCTTTTGGAAACTCATCCAATGCTCTTCGCAACCTTTCCTTTGCTCGTGCACATATCTTTTCACCAGGTCATGTGGATGGCCTTTATTACCATAATAAAGGAGAGAATCAAATTTTCTTTGGCAATGACTCCCAAGTATTACGAGTATCCCTTTCGCCACCTCTGTTGTCTCACCATGGACCATAAGTTCTAGTGCGAATTCCTGGAAGATGCAGTTCTCTACACTGCTCAGGGGTATTATCGAGAAATGGAAAGGATCAGCCTTAAGATGGGAACTTGTGATAACATCATAGTGGCTGTGTGTGCGGACCCAACATACACGAGGGTAGAATGTTGGCAAAAGAAAGGGAGGTGGAAGATTCATTCAGCGATTATTTCCAATCCCAGTTGCGTAGGGAGGCGCGCCCCATTAGGCGTACAACTTGGTTGGTGTAATGACTTGAATCCATTAATTAGATTTTAAAAATAATTAATAATAATTTAAATAATTTATGAAGTTATTTAGATAAACAAATTAAATGGTAATTAAGATTATTATTCTAGGGTTAATGGGTAATAGAAAATTTTCAGGGGTTTCATCATATAGGGAAGGGTGATTTTGGAAGTCCTAATTATTAGAGAATTAGGTTGGAGTTTAGATTGTTTATCGCAACCCTAACTTGGCCGTCACATCATAGTGAAGAAGAGGATGAGGAGAAGGAGGTGAAGAGGAAAGGAAGTAAGAGAGAATCAGAGAAAATAATACCATAAATTCTACATTGAGGTAAGTAGTATTCCTATCTAATCCAATATGAATTGTTGTGATTAAATTTTATGAATTTATTATGTTGAATGTGGATCACTATATGTGTGAATCATATCAATTATGTTGTAGAAATTAACTGTATACATTCCTGAATCATTGCAAGCATGAAGAAATTATATTATAATTTTTCTGTGATTAACTGTATGTGTTTTGGATCATTCGAGCAGGAGAAATTTTATTGGAATATTATATGTCAATTGTATGAATTCTAGATCATTTAGAGCATGGGATAATTTTATATGTTGATTTATGGACGTCTGGATAGTTTCTGTCAGAGGAAATCATATTATAAATTTATTATATTAAACGGTAATGTATCTGGACCATTTCTAGTATGAGAAATGCTATTGTGAATTTAATATATTTATCTGTGTGATTTCTGGACCATTTCCAGTATGAGAAAATTCTGTTGTTAATTTACTATGTTGAACTGTATTATATCTGGATCGATTCCCAATGTGAGAAAACATGTTGTTTAGTCTATGCGTTAACTGTATGATTATCTGGAATGTTCTAGGTATGAGAATCCCTGCAATTAATTTTTATAAATTAAACTACATAATTATCTTGATCGAATTCAGCGTAAATTTAGTGTGTTTAATTATATTAAATTTTGTATGTGATATTTGGTTCGTCTCCGGCATGTGAATTTGTATTTGTGAAACATGGGTATATGTGATATGGATATCTGGATTGGTTCTGAAAATTATGATGATTAATTGTAGACAATGGAATTAGTCGTGAAGTGGATCGATTGTTCTGAACCAATATAGTTGTTTGGTATTTTTGTGGAATTTATTGTGGACGGAATAACAGTGATGTCTTCCAGCAGATTATCCGTGTATACGGGCGTTTGGATAGTTTCTGAAGGAGGCTATCATCGGAAATTCTATGGTGTGTGCAATGACAAGTGGGCGAGGTAAGTATTACATGCATACTAGATTGATGTAAGTGTTAAGTGGGCCTTGGAGGTGAATATCAGGTCCTATTGAAAGGACCTATGAAGGTTTACTATACCTTAGGTTGAAAGTCCCAAAAATAGATATCAGGTTCTTATTGAAAAGACCTATAAAGGTTGTACTGCACCTTGGGTTGAAAGTCCCAAAAGTCCAGTTTTGAGGTTGTACTGTACCTTGGGTTGAAATCCCCCTTAAATCAGTCAGGTTTCCTTCATACCATGGATTATGAGAACGGGGCTGAGGTGAACACCCCGAATGAAGAGAGGGGTATCCGACTACTCCTGGTGACCAGTTCCCGAATCAAAAATATTATAGTGAAGATAGGGTGAAGGCTACTTAACATGAAGCGTTAATTTAGTCATTCCATTGCATTAGGGTCATATGTATATTCTTGTAGTGAGCATGTCATTTTAGCACATTTGAATGACGCATTTTTCATGGCACTTACATTGCATCATCCATTTTATTTATGCCTTTATTTTATGATATTCTCATTATTGTGTACTTGGATTGTACTACCGATGTTCCGTGAGGATTTTGATAGTACGAGTTTACTTATTGGCCATTCCAAGCTTACGCAACTTTTTATGTTGCAGGTTGATAAGTTTTCAAGATGATATGGATGTGGCGATTAGATGCAGATTTGTTGAATTGCAAAAACAAATTTTACGTTATTTATTTAACATCTATGATAGGTTGTAATGGGTCGACTATTACTTGATCATTTTTTTTTTGTGGCTCTTCTAAAGTCAGTTGAATTTACGTTTATAACTTCCGCACTCTAATTATATTTGAAATAAATTGTTGATTTATTTCAGTATCTTAAGTGGTATTCCGCGTTTCAAGGTTGGAACCCAAAGGTCTCACCTCAAAATTTGCATTGCCCGCACAGGGATTTGTGCTGCGAATTTGGGGCGTGACATGCACGTGCCCAATTCACCGGCCAAAGCATCCAGTCGAACTTTGATCAATTGGATAGTTCACCGGTCGCTCAAAACCCTAAGTTAGTTTTGGAAACCCTGAGCGCTATCGGTCGACCGATTGAAAGGTCCGATCGACCAGTGGCTCGAAGGGTTGATCAGTTTGGTCTTTACATCCAACGGGTTAGTTTGAATTTCAAATTTAACTTAATTCAGTGAAGCCACTAGTCGACCAACCAGTTTGACCGATCGACCGGCGGACGCAAGATTCACAAACTCTATAAATTAAAGTTGTGCATTTAAACGCGAGAGGACCCGCATTGAATTTCTCCCAAACCCTAGATCTAGATCTGAGAGCTTTTTGCTCTCCTTTAGGCTAGTGAAATCCTAGCCTTCACTACAAAAAATGGGCTTTTTACCGGCGGCCTTTAACGACGGTCTTACTAAGACTGCCGTCAAATATAGTTATATCGGCGGTCCAAGAAGACCACCGATATTTAATACATTGTTCAGCAGTCTTAGGAAAGCCCGACGTCAAACGTGAACTATTAACAGTGGCCCGTATTGAATTGCCGACTAAAGAGTGCTATTTCTCGACGGACTATATAAGACCGCCGAGAAGGGGCTTTTACTATCCCCGCATAAACCCTTCTCTCGTACGGAAACCTTCTATTTTCTCCCGCCCTCACAGCTCTCTCTTCCCCTCTCACTCTCGATTTTAATTTCCCTTCTCCCTCACGATTTTCTCTCTTGATCACCTCACCTCTCCGTCATGGTCGCCCTCACCTCGTTGTTGTCGCCACCCCTCACGATTCCCCTCTCTCTATTTATCGTGGTTGCTTAAACCCCATTCTTCTCCATATGAATCCAACGAACCCTAGAAAACTCTACAACTTCAAATCAATCGAACCAGAACCCCATCTCCATTCTCTTATCCTTCCCATTCAACGAGTCCCAAGCCCTACCATTTCTGTTCTGCAACATCGACCGAACCCCATTGTAGTCCCTACCATCATTCAAGTCCATCCAAGAAGGCTCATGATCAGAGGCTTACTGTAATTTAAGGGCTGCTAAACCTCATATATAAGACCTAGGAATTTTAATGTTGAATGATTATGCTGATTTATTTTTTCAGTCTTGTAATTTTTATTTTCATTTTTAAATTTATCAATGTTCATGCATTTAGAGATTGGATTGGGTGATTTTAAAACAGATTCTGATCTGATCCGTTTAACTATTTTGAACATTTGATTATGAGGAATGTCTCTATTAACATGATGAACTAGATAACTCACTTTTGTGATGCATGGTTGTTCTAATTGTTTTATTATTCCTGTAGTTTATTTTTAATTGATTTTGGTTAGCTTAATTTATTTGAATCCATGGTTTATAAACCATATTTTGTTCCCTTCTATGAGCTTCAATTCAAGACATATCCAAAGTAACTCACATCACTCTCACTACAAGAAAAAGATAGGTGTTTACTCTCTTTTCATGCTTGAAAATTTCTGCTTTAAAGATTTTACACAGGAAACAATTCTTATTAGAAAGGTTATTCTCTTATCATCAATTCTTTTTAGAAATATTTTACACAAGAACGATTATTGCTTTAAACACAATCTTGGATGGAGATCTTTTTTTTTTTTTTTTTTTTAAAGGTGCAAAA
>JAUPMG010284412.1:0-18087 GCA_031762675.1 Pachysandra terminalis | reverse complement strand
TCTCTCTCTCTCTCTCTCTCTCTCTCTCTCATCTGTACATCCTTTAGAGATCTGGTTGCTTCTAGGGTTTCCATACTCCAGTCCTTGGTTGCTTGAGTGTGGGCATCTGTGTGTATTTTCCATAGTCACGCACAATACTTACGTGGGGTGATTCTGATTCGTTATCAAGATCTTTCGCTGCAATTCCAGATTAGTGCATTGAGAGAGGTATGTGATCTGGTTTGATTTATCATTCATTTTGCTATGAATAATCAATCTGAGACCATTCAATCTATTCATTTTTGTCCAACTATTTTTTTGTGCTTTTATTAGGATATAAAATAGAGCATGTTTAACCCAGTATCCTATCTCCTATTTCATTGGATTCGGATCAACTAAGATTTTAATTAAATATTGATTGGAAAAGTTGCAATACTAGAATTGCGTCCGATTTATATGTAAAGGATCCAAACTTATAAATCTTATCATCGTGTAGTGAGCAGTTGTTTTAAAAGAAAAAAATCAAAATTAATTTATAAATTACTTGATTACTTTTGTGCGGGCCAATTAGCACTATGAAAGAGAAAGAGAGAGGATTAAATCTAAATTAGATGATTAATATATCTACTTAAAGAGAATTTAGATTCCTTAAAAATTGATAATGTGTCATAATTAGTAGGTTCCACATAAATTATACATGTAAAGTTAATACCTAAAATAACCTTCCTCAAAAAAGAGAGATTAGTTGTAACTCTATGTTAATTACATAAACATTAAGGGGGTGTTTTTGTCAAGAAAATCATATATAAAAAAACAAGGATATCTTTTTACTAAAAGTTTCAAATAAAAGGTCAAAAAAATGATTATTTAAAATTATATTACTCAAATGATTTCAAACCAATCTTAAAAATATTGTAAATATAAAAGATAAAATAGTAAAAAGCATATTGCTTAAAGATTAAACTAATTCGATTTTTCTATTTGGCGAAATATACCATATTATTGACCTGCCATTATTTTTACAATTATTGTTGAAAAACCACAAGGTGTTTGCATTCAAAAAGGAGATAAAGTTGGGCCATTTGAAATGTTTTCATTTTCACACACCAACACATACATGCATGCAGACAACGAAGAAGAGAGAGAGTGTAACGTACGTGTAGGCAATGTGCTCCAAGATCAAACTAGGTCAGGCAACGGGCACATATACACATGCCAGAAGAAATCAACCTAGGCCATTGGATGGGGTATTACACACACAAAATATGAAAATGAATTATCATCTTTTTCTGTTCAGTTTTTTTCCATTGTATTAAGAGGAATGGAAGTGGCTGAAGCCTTGAAGTCAGAAGGGTTAAATCCCAAACACTGTTTTACACCTAGGGTTTAGTCAAATAGATTTTGTCCAAAAGATCAGATTTCGATAATGTATTATTTCTAGGATTTGCTAATGCTAGCTAAGCTACAATTGATTTGACTTGGGATAGAAGAGACAATCACAGACAGGCATGTACCAACACATGCAAAAATAAACAAATGAGCCCAAATCCCGTTTCTACTCAACCTCCAACACAAAAATAAACAAATGAAAATCAAGAATACTTACAGAGAACTATAACATGGAACTCATTGTTTTAATTGAGAGCGGCCAATTCAACAGGCCTGCCTGTAAATTAGCATCATTAGCTGCATGCAACCTTAGTGCCCGGTTTAGTCCTATCCTTGACTTACACTGTTCATAGAATCAATTTGATTTTCTTTTTATCAGTGCAATATATATCTCTATATATTTACAATTCGAGAACGAAGTTGTACAATCACAACTAGTATCACACACCTCAACGAGACTGAATACTGCAAGAAATTTATCCATACTTGCATTAAGATTCATCAAATCAATGTGAATAATTTGGGTTATGGGGAAAACTATATTAGCTTTGGAACGAGAGCATTTCATCTGGTCTACGTTCGTGTTGAAATTAATGCTTGTACCCTATGCTGAAATGCAACGCAGGGTACAAACATTTCAAGACGGGTGAAGCAAAGCTTCCAAACAAAATTCCAGAGGAAATACTCTCTTTTGGAACTCAAGAACAATTGGAAAAAAAGATTTTTAAGCAGCTATTGATAAAAGGATGAATTTAAAGTATTCCTGATTAAATTCATTCACGCAAAGCTTGAGCAGCTATACTTTTACAATGTAATTCAACCATCCGAATAGGTTAAGGGTACGTTTAGATTGCATGTATTCAAAGATACATGAGAATTAGAATGCGTATGAATTATAAATCTTATGATTTCAAATTCATGTGTATTGAAATTCTGTTGTTTGGTTAAAATGTTACTCATAGTCTAATTTATCTAATTTGTATAGCTAGTGTATATTTTTTAATTTTTACTATGTTTTATTTAACTCATGTGATGGATTCTCTTACAAATGGGGATGGCAGCATGGTTTAATGGACTGGGATCATGTACCGGACCAATGGTCCTGATTGATCTGGATCCGGTACCAAAAAAAATACATTTTCAAATTTAAAACAATTGGACCGGCAGGACTGCCAAACCGAGGGACCAATCATTGGAACAATGGGACCGACTACCATACCAATGGGATTGGCTGTCGGACCGGTCACCGGACCAATGGGACCGGTCACTGGTCCAAATCGAAACCGGTCTGATGAGTTACCCTTTTAAATTAACCACCCCAACGAAATACTCAGTTTACGTGGGAATTACAATAAACATCCCCCATGGTGTGAATTATAATTCTCATGAATCATGGGAATTGGGAGCCTTTTTTTTTCCCAGGTGAATTTTAATTCCCGTGGAAACTGGTCATTCAAACGTAAGAATTGAAATTCACATCTGCCAATTCCAATTCTAACCCTTGAATTCCTATGATCCAAACGGCCCCTAAGGGTACGTTTGGATCACATGAATTCAAAACATGAGAATGGAATGCATATGAATTGCAAATCTAATGATTTCAATTCATATGTATTGAACTTCTGTTGTTTGGTTGACATTAATTTTACTCATAATCCAATTTATCTAATTTGTATAGCTAGTACATATTTTTTTCTTTACTACTTTTTATTTAACTCAAGTGATGGATCATAGTACAAATAGGGATGGCAACAAGGTTTACCAATCTCAGCCGATTACGATTTGGACTAGAAATACCAAACATTACCAACCGGTCTGGATCTAGTACAAAAAATAAAAATACATTTTCAAATTAAAAAAAAATGGACCAAATCGGACCGATCGTCGGACCGACAAGAGCGGTTGTCGGACTGGCAAGAGCAAAGGTACCGGTTGGGACCGAGAAGAACAGTTATTAGTCCAGATCGAAACCGGACTGGACCGTTCACTAAAAAAGTTTAAAAAAATAAATAAATAAATATATAATCGGTCAAACCAGTTGTACCGGTCAGGTAGTATCTGTCAGGACCGGACGGTCCATAACTCCGCGATACAATAGTTTGTATTGTGGGTTGGAACCAAATCATTGAGGTCCGATTCCAATACGAACCGATCGGTACCAGCCGGTATTGACCGGTCCGTAGAACCATAGAAAGCAACGGGGGCAGGTTGGGAGCGAGTTTTGACACCCTAACCCGCTCCTATAGGAGTTCCCTTATACCAAACCCAATTTTAACCCGATTGGGTTGGTATTAGGACGAGTCAGGGTTGATTTGACTGCACTACGTATTATAGACGACAACTTTATATACGCATATACATACAATAATTGAAATTCATACCTGCCGATTCCAATTCCCACCCCTACATTAGTGCGATCCAAAAGGATTCTAAGTTTCATTATAAGAGTTGTTAAGCCCCTGGCCTAGATTCTAGACACTTCCATCTTTTCAGTACATGGAAAATTATAAGAACACCAAAATACAAACACTAATTACTATCAAATTGAGATGAGTGACCGATTTGCAATGAGTCTACTCAGAATCCAATCGTTATAAAACTTGTTACAGGAGGAATGTCTAGGCCACGCCAGTAGAAGAAGAATGCTATAGTGCAAGCCACACTCACACTGCATACATCAAAAAAAAGATCATCTTGGGTTTGGATTTTTCCGAGGAAAAGGACCGTTTTATTTAATATTAATACAATTGAGTTTCTGTGCATTGGATGGCAATATCCACGTATTCATTCCGAGGAGGCACGGGCGCTCCGCCGATTTCTCCGAGGCAAGACCTCTCACTTCCTCCCTACAGCTTTTGAATATTGCAATAAATATTGGTTTTCGTGCAACTACTAAGTTTGAATATATTTGAATTTTAAAATAATCGATTTTATTTTGTTTTATAATTTTGTAGTTTTGTAGCTTTATTACTCTCCTTGAGGGAAGGTAACGTCGTTATCTCCTAGGCACCAAGGGTTGGCCACTTTCATTTTTTCTTTTACAGTTGTTTTAAAACTGGCCGACCTGAGAGCATCCCGCGACCGCCAACCGACAAACCGCCACCTGTCGGTCATCACTCGCACTCCTCCGCCAACCAAACGATGAGCTCGTTCATGAATCTCCGCGCCTTTTCCTCGCTTATTATGCGCTTGGTGCCTCCACTATCTTGTTTAACTGTCATCCAAGAACCTCTCTCACTCTCAACAGCTTTTGCTAACAAGAAATAGTGATCAGAGAGGTCTTTACGTATTAGATGCTTTCATGTTGCCTTTTTTGCTTATCCTCAAGTGATCAAAACAAATCTCACTAAATGAAAATGTGGCACTACTCCAAGTGCCAATTTTCTTCTTTTTTTTTTTTAATTAAATTTTTTATTGTTATTGTATTGGATCTTGACCGACCGGTACTAGCAGATACTACCGATCCAGACCAGAATCGGTCTACGATCTCTCTACAATAAACCTTGCCATCTAAGAGCATTTCCAATTCTTACCTTTTTTTTCCTTACACTTAAATTTGGGGAGTTTTTTCCCCAAAACCTTTCAAAACCTTCTCTAATCGTCCCTAAAACCCTCCCTATATTTGGGAAGGAGTTAAAATTTTCCTTAAATTTGCGAAAAATTTTAGGGATCTCTAAACTTCTCCCTATAATTCCAATGGCTATGATTTTTCAATGTCAAATTTTTTTAAACCCTTTTCACATCCGACGGTCTCTAAAGGATTTGAGTGCAAATATAGAGAGATGCATTGGAGAGCACTTCCCTAAATTTGACTTTTGAACCAAACTTACCCCTAAAATAGGGAAAAGTATAAGAAAACGATTGGAGATGCTCTAATTGATAAGGGACCCAATAAATTAGATGTCGATAATATTTTAACTTATATAACCCCAGTATGTGTACTAGGATTTGTTATATATATTAATGGGTTTAGTAAATTTGATAGAAAGATATGTTTTTTGAGAACTTTATGTCATGTAAAAACAAGTTAAAATATTTATATGACTTAAAATTGACTGAGAGTATGCATGGAGAAGTGGGGTTCTCTAAATAAAAGTTACCTGTCTCACCATCATTAGATCTCTGTCTGGAGCTTTCCGCTATGCAACTATGACTCGTAAAACTAACTCAAAACAAGAAACTCTCATTCTTTCAAGCTGCGTCTAATGCTATTGCATTAAGTACTTAACTTTTATTTTTAACTTATTAAAGAACTTTTCTAAGATAAAATCGTGTTTTGCAACATAAAATGGAGAGCATTTCGTTTGTTCCGGAATGGTTGTTCCATCAGCTGTTCCAACAGCTAATGGACGCACGTCAGTTCGAAAGTGGATTTGAAATTTCGATAGAGGCCCCTTAAAATTGTCAAAATTTGAGGGAGGCCCTTCAAAATACTAACAAGGCGTCCATCAATTATTGAAACAGCTGATGGAACAGTCATCATTTCGAGAACAGACGAAATGCTCTCCTTAAAATGGGCAACCGTAAACACTAGAAGAAGACCATAAGGAGAGTTTGATAAGAATAACTTTCCTTATCACTTATTACTTAAGTGGGAAATCATCTTGTAGACAATGATAAAACTTTGACGATGACAGGTTTAGCCTCAACTACATCAATAAAACTTTGAAAATGATTCCTAAAACATTGAGATAATTCTTATCATTGTGTCTTATGAAATCATTTAACTACATGTGTTTACTAAATATCATCATCTTCTTTTTCAAAATAAGCAAATTATTCCAACCATGGATAAGTATCCCATATTGAGACATTTATCTAAAAGTCTTTACCCAAAAACATAGGCAAAATTAGGCCCAAGTGTTTTCACACTTATCAATTAATAGTCAAGTGAGCCTAACTTTGTCTTTAGGCCAAGAACAAATATTTACGAAGTTTTTATGCTCAAGTGATGTTTTTCAATCAGATTACACTTCTACCCTTATGTAACTAAAATGACCAAAAGGCCCTTAACTTAGATTACTCTTTTACCCTTATTAACTTTACCTTGCTCTAAACCATTTTCTTTCATGTTTCAGAATAGAGAAGAAGAAGAAGAAGACCGGTGATCTTTACCTTGCTCTAAACCCTTTTCTTTCATGTTTCAGAACAGAAAAGAAGAAGAAGACCGGTGATTTTCGGCTATTTTCTCCAACAGATAAGCGGAAAAAAAAAAAGAAGCCCTTTCAGATTTCAAGTTACCCATCATCGTCATTCTACTCTCATCATATACCCATACAGATCTCTCTTTCCCTCTTCTGTTATTGATGCTGTGAGTAACCTTATTGCAACAACTCTTATAACAAAAACGAATTAAACCGAAAGTCTACACAATAGTGGGTGTTCTGTGGGTGCTACAGGTAAGGCTCATTTTTCATTTTATTTCATTCTAATCTAGTGTCAGATTAGTGTGTTAATCTCTAGATTAGTATGTTAGGAATTATTTTTAATTTTGATTCTCATCATCTTTTGATTAGTGTGTTAAGGATTAAGCACAGTAATTGTTTGTTAAAATGGTGCATTGGATATTCTAGTTTTATTTTTACAGGTTGCTTTAATTTTTGTTGAGCATACTTAGTTCGGCTAAGCCTAATAGTCTAACGAGTATGAAGCCTTATTGGCATCTTTCCAACTGTCTAATTCACAAACCACTCTAATTAGATCTTAGTTAAACCATTAGGATTAACTTTTCATTTCAATTGGTTCAGTATAAATCGTAAACCGAATTGACCACATTCAGGTGGGTTGCTACCTGATCACCGCCTCCAAAGAGATGGAGACCAAAGACAAATACCTTCCATTTACCCGTTAGAGAGATGATCATGACGATGGAGGATGCTGTCTTCTTACTAGGCCTACGTGTTATTGGGCAGCTCCAACTGTCTAATTCACGCACCACTCTAATTAGATCTTAGTTAAACCAATAGGATTAACTTTTCATTTCAATTGGTTCAGTATAAATCGTAAACCGAATTGACCACATTCAGGTGGGTTGCTGCCTGATCACCGCCTCCAAAGAGAGATGGAGACCAAAGACAAATAACTTCCATTTACCCGTTAGAGAGATGATCATGACGATGGAGGCTGCTGTCTTCCTACTAGGCCTACGTGTTATTGGGCAACCCGTCGTTGGTATGATAACTGCAGCCGACATTGTCTACGAGAGGCTGCTCGGGTTACGACCCGAAGAGAGGGACATCTCCGGTTGCTAAGTGAGGATAGGATGGTTAAGAGAGAACTTTAACGTTTTACCTGATGATTACACATTGGTACAGCTACACCAGTACACACGAGCATACTTGTTATGCCTTCTTGGTTCCACCATATTCTCAGAGATTGCTGGGAATATGGTGAATACTATGTACCTTCCCCTACTTGAGGACATGACAGAGTGTGGGGGGAATATGCCTGGGGTGCGGCTGCAGTTGGTTACTTATATAGGCAGATGAAACGTTGTTCTCTCAGCTCTCAAAAGAATATATGTGGGTATATGGCTTTTCTTATGGTATGTATTATTTTATAAAAATTTATGATATTTTTCATGTGTTATGTTTTAAGTAATTTGTGTATTCTGATATGGTTGCAGGCATGGTTTTATAAGCAATTTAGGTGCTTTCTACCTGAGTTGGTCTATGATAATATTCCTTTCGCTTTGGCCTTGCAGTGGAAAAACAAAGGTCGTGTCACTGAGTGCCACAACAGATATCTACATGACCCATCAACCATCGCCTTTTGTGGATATTCATCAGGGGTCGCATCATGACGATGGTGACGAAACATCATCTGAGGAAATACAGGTGGATGATCCTATGGATTCCCCGTGATGACATTGCAGATATGTCATCCGATCATGGTATGCTATGTTTAATGTTTCATTTGTTGAATGTAATTTGCATATGCTCTTACCGATATGGATACGGGATTATAAATATGCATATATTATAATTGTTGATCAATTGAAGGATTTACCTTGCCCTCCAGCTAGACAAACCGCCCTTAGAGTTCGTAGGAGTGAGCGCGTGGCCCAGATGTCACACATCCATCCAGCGCCAGGTCTTTGACGAAGGTCTAGTGCATTATGACCACATCACGTACCTTGAGGCACATCACGTACCTTGAGGCATAGTGATCTTCTGTAGTAGATCCAAGTTCGTGTGCCTTAAGGTACGTGATACAGTTCGTCTACAATATTCATTGGTATCAGAGTTGTCTTGATTCGTCTAGATGAAGTATGTCGAGAAACATCTTCTATGAAGCAATGTAATTGTTATTTTATAAAAAATATCACACACAATTTATAGTTGCATCAATGATCCTGAGAGGATCTTTCGTGCAACCATACATTGCGATCATCATTGTTTTAGGGTTGTTATTATTGTTTTTCAACACCAGAACAATAATGGATCGAAGAGAATAAGAGTAGGTCTAAATCGGATTAAAAACCCATTCGGGACATAGGTCACTAGGAATAGCCGGATGCCCCTCTCTTCATTCCGAGCGCTAACCCATGGTATGAAGGCAACCACTTGCTAATTTTATGAGTGTCTTACTCAAGGTAGTCAACCATATAGGATTTCCCTGAATCCTACCCTTATTTAAATGGAGATCACCCATAGGTATAGTCAACCTTAAGGAACCCCGCAGGTGATCCTTACTAGTTTAAGTGGAAATTTCAACCCACAAGTGTATAGTCAACCTTTAGGGAACCTCGCAAGGAATCCCCCGACTTTCTCTTCTCGGGCTCACTTAACAGTCCACATAAGCCTTATATGCATGCAATTATTAATTTAGGATTCAAATGATAATTCCCATTAGAAAGTATCCATGCGCCCATACACGCGGATAATCTTTTGGAAATCATCATAAGTTTCCTGAAGGTGTATACAAACCAGTTCAATCAATCTTACACCATTAACTCCATCCGTCACTACCCGGTTGACCGGAAAAACTAATGAATCCAATATTAGTAGGACTTCTAATGATAACACCCTTCAAAAGCTATTCGCGTGCCCAAATACACGAATAATCCGCTGGATGCCATCATGGGTGTCCTTTCCATGAGTACAATCAAATCAAGAAATAATATTAGTCCGTACTCTAACTATCAAACACGTGGAGTTCAAAACCAAGTCGTGGTCAAGTCAACAGGCTAGTCGGCAGTGTAGGGTCTACCATGGAACTCAAAGTTGATTCCCCACAGGTAGGCTAAAGCCTTCGAACCATCCTTTGATTCCAGAAGTCTATAAACTAGTTGGTAGGGTAAGATGTGACGTGGAACTCAAAGTTGATTCCCCGAAGGTAGGCCCAATGCCCTCTGACCATACTTTGATTCCAAAAGTCCATGACACATTCACATGGCACAAATCCCCAACCAAACTAACTAAAACCCACATCTGTACCCCTGTGATAACCCTATCGGCAGCACCACCGATGTACCGGTGCCTGCCGATGGACAAATCTCTGTGTTCCATACCCTGTCGGTAGCACCACCGGTGTGCCGGTGCTTACCGACGGACCATTTCAAGTGTAATTTCACTCCCTGTCGGCAGCACCACCGGTATACCGGTGCCTGCCGATGGGCCACAATTCTAGGTATTTTTCTACCATTATGAAATTCCATTTTTGAAACCAAAACCAATCCATACAACTTATAAAGAATCATATGCATCGAAATCAAGTTTACATCATACCGAAACATACAATATGTCATTTTGAACGAAATCAACGGATCACCATGCATTCAAAACCATAATATCGTAAATCGGAAATCAACCATGGAGCATATTAGAACTTTACAGATAGTGGACTTACTTCTATTTGTTCCGATATTAGTCCTAGCCCGGTTATCTTCCTTCTTCACCTTTTCTACTTCCCTTCTTCTCTTTTCCTCTATTTTTCTCTTCTTCCTCTCCAAGCAAAGTGACAGCTAGGGTTTTGTTCTAACCTTTCTTCTATTTTGTTCTTAAAGTCTCACAAGGATCTCCTAATCAGGGTCCCATCACTATAAGAAATGGGCTAGTGGGAATGCAAACTTCACTTCCTCTCTCCCACTTTCTAAGCCCGCGACATCCACCTCCCTTGTGCGTTTCAAGATTTGAATTAAGTTATGTAATAACAGATACCTCCCTCAAATATTATTCTTATTACACCTTAACCCCAACACCATAATTTGGTTACTAATTTACCCAAAGTTCTAATTAGCCTATGAATCAACACCATTAATTATAGGAAAATTATCAATTAATTCCTATAAAACCCTTTTTAATTATTATGATTATTTAACTCTATTAAATAATCGCACATTAATTATTATATTTAATTTACGGATCCGGGTCTCTACAATTAAGATGTGCATGAAATACTAGCTGGGTTTTGCATATTAGGGTTAAAAGTGGTATTATATCAATATATCTTTTACTTACCTTCCAAAAAAAAAATTTATTGTATTGGTAATGATTATACATTATGGCCTATTAGCTAGTGTATTTTTTATCTGAAAATAAGAGACTAATATTATTGTTTAATCCTAGATAATGATGCAAAATCAATTATGTATGTATATGAGATCTTAATTAAATGTGTAATTTTACTTACAGTGATAGGGCATCTAAGAGTATAGTAGCTGACCTAAACAATGGGAGAAATTGGATGGTAAGAACTATGACATCAAGCATAGGAAACTCTAATATTTCCTTGATGAGTCTGCAGCCTTAGAGACTTGATCACATATCCTAGCCTATCATGGGGAGGGAACCACTGCCTAGCACTATAGAGACATGGAGGTCTATCAGACTTGAGCCACCCTTTACTATTTTAAGCAGTATGCACAATGATCTTACTGGAAAATTTGAGAACTATATAACTATACAAGAGATGTGGATCGCACTGAAACTCACGTTCGTAAGTACCTTGGCTACCAGATTGCATGCACTGACGATGAAATTTTAGACGTACAAGATGGCTCATAACATCGGTATGGTAGAGCATCTTAGGAAGATTTCGTCTATGATACGTGATCTGAAAGCCGCTGGAAACAACCTGACTGATGAGCAACAAATTCTCGTTGTTCTAAGATCCCTATCTAATTCGTGGGAGCACATGAAGCTCACCATGATGCACAATGAGAACAATAAAATGCTCACTGATTTGGTACATCATCTTGAGATCGAGATAGAGCGTCAAACTGCAAGGTCTAACAGCACTACGCTTTTAGCTGAACGAGCGAAATACAAGACATCCAGGTCTAAGTGCAAGCACAAGGGTAAGGCTCCCCAACAGGGGGAAATAGCTGAGAAAGCACCTAAGGAAGGAATAGGTACCAAGCACTAAAGGGAAGCATGGAGGAAATAGAGACATGTCTAAAGAGGTCTACTAGAACTGTGACAAGTTCGACCATTTCGCTCATGGTTGCACTGAGTAGAAGAAGGTACGAACTGACCCAATCTCTAGCTTATGTTGCATGGTTTGCACTAATGTCTTGTTTGCTCATTCTTATCCTAATTGAATTGTAGATTCCAGAGCGAGCAGACATATAGCTAGTGACAAAGATAGGTTCGTGGATTATAGACAGATACCAACTAGGAGTTAGAAAGTATACATAGGGAAAATTATCAGAGTGGATGTGCTAGGATTGGCACTTACTTGCTAAAGATGAGAGACACCCACACAATGATGCTTTATGACGTACTCTATGTGTCAGTCATGTCGTAGTATCGTATTATTACTAAAGTTACTTAGACTAGTTATTTCTATTATTTTCAGTAGAGATTGTGTTTCCATTTCTTTAGAGTCAGTTTTATGTGGTAGAGGATTCATTTTTGATGGGTTGTTTGAACTGGATAGTGATTATTCAAGTAATGAAAATTTGGTTTCTTATTTGACTTGCCAATGATGATGATGTTATTATTTTTGATTCATTGAGATGGCATGCTAGACAAAGCCACATAGGTCTACAGAGGATGAACCGATTGGCTCGAGTGATTCTATTGGGATCACTCGCCAAGGTTCAGTTATCCGTTTATGAGCATTTTTTGGCCGATAAGTCATGTAGGAAATCATTCATTAAGGTAATGAGAGCGTTTGTACCTTTAGAGTTAGTTCATTCTAAAATATGTGGACCAATCAATGTTAGGGCCCATCACAGAAAGTCTTACTTCATCACATTTATAGACGATTGCGTGTGACATAGATATGTGTACTTGTTTTCCAACAAGTCAGAAGCATTAGATTGCTTTAGACATTTCGTGGCTGAAGTCGAGAATCAGTTGGATCAACACATTAAGTGTCTCCGTACCAATAGTAGACGCGAGTATTTATCGGATTGATTCCGAAATTTATGTGCAGAAAAAGAAATTCGTAGGCAATTGAAAATCCCAAGAACACCTCAATAGAATGGTATTGTAGAGAGAAGGAACCATACCTTGTTATACATGGTGAGGTCAACGATGACGCATGTGAACCCACCCATTAGCTTTTGGGGAGACTCTCTAATGACTACAACCTACATCTTGAACTTTGTCCCTACAAATTCAGTTCCTAGCACACCATACAAATTATGGCAGGCAAAGTGCTTGACCTAACTCACATGAGGCCATAGGAGTCGACAGGTCATGTTCATGTGCATTCCCAATAGAGGGGAAATCTAGACAAAAGAGTAGTTAAATACATCTTTGTTAGATACTCAAAGCACTCTAAAGGCTACATCTTTTTCTATGAACAGACCGATGGGGGACTAACACAGTTTGAGTCACGTGATATGTATTTGATCAAGGATGATTTCCCAAGCAAGAAGAAATTTGGGATGAATCTAGAGAACTATGAGATGAATGAGCCAGCGTTGGGATCAACGAAGATCACCCCATGTCCAAACACCATTGAGAACGTCAGTTCTTAACATAATCCTACGGATTCTAAGGATATTATGGACAGTGGGATTGAATTACCACCCAGTGAGAGTATCCCAGAGGACATGGATTCCAACAATCCCATGCGCATGCGTAGTCGTGGACAGATTCATCGTCGTCATTTTACGATAGAGGGTGAGTCATTCATGACTGCCACATTAGACGATGATGAGCCTAGTTCATACTGGGAGGTGTTATCATCAGCTGCTTCATAGAAGTGGATGACTGCTATGCATGATGAAACGACTTCCATGAAGAAGAACCAAGCCCGGGAACTTTTTGATCTTCCCCTAGGCGCAAGGCCATTGGAAATAAGTGGGCTTTAAAGGTCAAGCGTAAGGCGGATGGAAGCTTAGAGAGATACAAGGCCCATCTCATGACAATGGGATAAACCTAGACAGCGGATGTTGACTATGAGGAGACGTTCTCATCACTTGTGAGATTTGCCTCTATTCACTTCATTCTAGCTATTGTTGCACACTTAGATTTGGAACTCTACCAGATGGATGTCAAAACTGTGTTTCTTAAAAATGGAGAACTGGATGAGGAGATGTATATAGATCATCTTCAGGGTTTCATGGCTGAGGGGAATGAACAGAGAGTTTGCACACTCAAACACTCAATGTATGGCCTAAAATGTTCATCCAAGTATGGGTATCTTTGATTTCATTGAACCATTATAGAGTTTGGCTTCACGGTGATTGAGAAAGACCATTGTATGTATGTTAAACACCAGGGCAGGAAATTTCTTATCTTGTCATTGTATGCTGACGACATTTTGATAGTAGGGAATAACAAGGAGATGATTGTCTCCACTAAAGAGTGGCTTTCCTTTAGTTTTGAGATGAAGGAAATGGGTGAGGTAGATTACGTGCTTCGTGTTAAGATTCATAGGAATCGTACTAAAAGGCTTCTTTGTTTGTCCAAGGAGACTTACATAAGGAAGGTACTTGAGCGAACCCATTAACACTTCTGTTGACAAAGGGTGCTTCATTACATCTTGGCCTTTGTCCAGAGATAAGAGGAAAAGAAGGAACAAATGGTTCGTGTTCCCAATGCTATTTCTATAGGTTGTCTGATATATGCTATGATGTGTACACAATTTGATATTAGTTTCACAATTGGCTTAGTTAGCCGTTACCAGAGTAACTCAGGGTAGACTCATTAGAAGGCAGTGAAACGTATTCTTCAATACTTGCGTGGGATAGTAGATTACATGCTTTTGCTTCCAGGGATCAAATTTGCAGCTACATGGCTACAGCGATGCAAACTGGGCAGGTGATCTAGACGATTGAGAGTCGACGTCAGGATACATATTCTTGCTAAGTGGTGGGGCCATCTCTTGGCGTAGCAAGAAGCAAGTCTACGTCGCGTTGTCAAAAATGGAAGCAGAGTACATAGCTTGTTGTGCAGCCCTTCATGAGTTCATATGGTTGAGGTGATTCTTATAGGATCTTGGAGTCTTTCGAGCATATGTAGGGCCGATCACCATCTATTGTGATAGCATGGTAGCGTTGGACTACGCCCAAATACCATGGTAGGATGAAAAACATTGCCATTCACTATCATTACATCAAAGAAAAAGTAACACGTATAGACATGTCCCTTACACACATCCCTAATTAGCAAATGAAAGCTAATCCCATGACTAAACCCAAAGCTAAACAAGCTTTTAAGGTTCATGTCAAAGAGATGGGATTATGTAGGTTGTGATTTGTGTTAGGTGGTATAGTTTTATTTACATTTTATATCTAGACATCTCATATTACATTATATTTCATGCTTGACAAATTTATAGAGTTTATTTTTCATAAGGCATGAGATTGTGTGTTACATGCGCACTTTACACACACATTACCACAATACTATGAGGATATGGATACGATATCTCACCAGGCCAATGCTCGGCTTCTCACACATCGACCAACCGTGGCGCATGCATTACAAATCTGATGAGACATTAAGAGAATTTATACTATTGAGGACATTCAGATGACTCTATGAGTTATATGTCACCGTGTGATAAGCTAGATGTGAGACCTTAATCAAGGCGCTTGAGAGTTATGACTTGCATTAAGGAGCTCAGGTTAGGCCCATGGATTGCAACTAAACTCAGATTCGTACGACATTGAAGATTGACATTGGTTGGGCTCAAAGCTCGACCATAGCTTGTATTACATACCACATGTGCTAATAGCGATGTTACCTTTGAGATCAAGAGAATCGATCCCTATTTCTTTGTGTAAGTTCTACGGGTGCAACTCGGTTCGGTTAAACCGAAACTGAACGGACCCAAACCGACTTTGGTTCGGTTTGGGTTGGGATTGTAGACAAATGGCTTGCTTATGGTTTAGAAAAAGCCAAACCGAATTAGTTTGATTCGGTTTTGGGTTGAGTCCTCGGTTAAATCGAACCAAACCAAAACCCAAACCGAGTTGAACCGAACCAAACAAATTTAAATTATACTATAGTTTGTATACCATATATTAGATTTATAGACCTTATTTAAGATACATAAAACATCTATATTAGTTTTAGAATTATAGACCTTTTTTAAGATACATAAAACATGTGTTAAAGACAAATTAGGTTTTCTCTTAATCTTCTTCACCTTACCGCATAAAAATTATTAAGTATATACATATATTTTAATCTCATATAATATGAGCCGTTGATGATTCTTAATCCAACGGCTCATATTCAATAAGACAAACAAAACACTAATGAATGAGAATCTGAAACTCAACCAATGTGAGAGAGGCACAAAGCAATGAGCAGAAAAAAGGCCAGTCTATCTCCTTCTCCCTCCCCACCTCCGTCCAACATTCACCTCCGGCGTCAACACGTCGTCTTCTTTTTCTCTTATCAATGGTAAGCAATAAGCATCTCTCTCTCTCTCTCTCTCTCTCTCTCTCTCTCTCTCTCTCTCTCTCTCTCTCTCAATCTTGATTGTTTTCTTTATCGGTCAATTAAAGGATGAGTTACAGATTCGAAAGTCATTCTTTGAAGGATTCTAGTTTTTGCTAGAAATAGAGATGAGTGCAGACTGGGGACCTGTGGTTGTAGCAGTGATCTTGTTAATCCTTTTTTCCCAAAGGTCCCACGTCCACATGATCAATGACCAAAAATTGCCTTTTGCTTAGTTTCTTGTTTGAGATTCAAATTATCTTAAGGTCCTTCCCATTACGATTTTAGAGACACTATAACATATGATAGGGTTTAACGGCATAGACCCAATTGGAACTGTGGATCATTGGTAGGGTTTATTAGGGTTTGCTTTCTGGTCTATCATCGTCGAGGAAACCCTAATTTCAATGCAACATGAACCAAACCGAACCAAATCAAACCGAAATAGCCATTCGGTTTGGGTTTGGGTTATTTTAATTTATTTTAGTTTGGTTATGGGCTTTTTAATTCGGTTTGGTTCAGTTTTGGGTTGGTGTTATTACATTTTGGTTTGGTCTTGGGTTGAGGTCAACCCAAACCAAACCGAACCAAGTTGCACCCCTAGTATGCTCAGGATAATCCTTGTGAGGATCACCTTATACCCTTATATACCTCTGATCATGTCGAGAAGTCAGACCTAATGATCGCTACTCTAGCATACTTTTCTATGGTCATGGATTATACGGTCTAAAGGGGGTTTGACTGGGAAAGCAATTAGGTCAAAGCTAAATGGCATGAGGCTTAAGGAAGACCTTTTGGAATCATATTAAAAAGATACAATTCATAGAGAGATGTGCTCATGGTTTAAAATTATCATCTTTGATGTTTCACATTTATACTTATATGTAAACTATATGAATTATTTTAAAGGAGCACATCATTATGGAGGTAGTGGTTGAGCATAGAGGTCTGAGCTTGAGCTCATGAGGGGTTAGAAATACTTAATCCGATGTGGCCGAATGGATCGGAGGGATAGGAGAGACTGTTGAGAGTGTATCTCCATGTTAGTTTTATGGAAATTGATATGGAGTCACTCTCCCGTTATTATGTGCTTGTCAGTCACATGATCAACGACATATATAATTAGCATCCATGATAGGAAGGTCTGATGTTTACGAGAGAGAAACACATTTACAGTGCCCAATGGACGACTGGAAGATGTTGGATATTTTATTGGGTTGGGTTAGTTGGCCCACTAGTATGGGCCGACCCGGGTCCCCACATGATGTGACGTCCATACTTGTTTGAAAATGTGAGAAGACTCCCTCCTATTGTTTAGGAGGTATAGTCAAAGTTGGAGTAGAGATGTGTGACGACCTAAACCTAATTATAAATTAAAAATGATTAATTAATGACTTAAACTTATTTTAAAATAATTAAATTAAGTATTTTTAGTATCTTTAATAAGATATGTATGTTATTTGATTGATTTGGGGGTATTATGTACTTCATATAGCTTATTGGGATAATTGAGTTATTTACTCGGGGTATTTTGTGTAATTATTAATTCTTACGTGGTGAACTTGGGATGAGTCTATGGGGCTCATAACCCATGTACCCAACCCTGGTCGTTTGACCCAAGTGGCTGAACCAGGGGCTCCTTTGGTTTTTTTATTTTTGGTTTGAATATGGAAGGTAATAGAGTGGGAAGTGCATGACACCCTCTCACTCCTCTATTCAAGAAAGTTGTATTTCGGTTATGGAAGGACTCTAAGCCTTCGATATCCTTGTTTTTCTATGTGCGTTGAGATCTAAACTGTCACGCCCCGGATCCCGGTGACTCAGATCCCAAGGTGGGATGGCACGGATCACGAGGTATGACCTTCGGGAT
>JAUPMG010284402.1:0-18087 GCA_031762675.1 Pachysandra terminalis | reverse complement strand
TATCGCGCGATACAGTATTTTTTTTTTCTGTATCGTGTTTTACATGATGTTATCGTATCGACCTGGTCGATACGCGATAGGTATCGCCCGATACGGGCGATACGATACGATACAATATTTTGAACCATGGGTGGGGGGCACCACTTCTCTCCCGGCCTCCTGGACAACATCTATCATGTTCTTACAATGAGGAGAGGCCGTTGCATTAGCTGGAATGTGGCTGAAAATGAAGTACTTTGAAATAAATTTTCCCATCTTCTTCCTCACATTACCTAAGCTCCACAGATCCTTTAACTTGTTCTGCCTGCCATCTTTAGATTTTTACAACGAAGGGTCAATGGGTGGCTGTGGCATCTTGACACTCTAGGACCGTCTGAATGTATCTGTGCCTGTGAGCCTAACACCAGATCCTGAAGGCCAATCTCCTGAAGAGCCTCCTCCATGAAACCCATATTTCTCAGCCTCTCTCCTCTCCCAGTCAGATTGTACAGAGGCACGCGATGCATCTCTATGGCTCGTTCTATCTACATCTGTGATACAATTAGGAGGGTAAACGATTTCGTCATCATCCTCTACAATGGCGGGAGGATGCATGGGTTCTACCAATCTCCTGCTCACCTCCTCCTGTTTATCCCACCTCGCCTCTCTACTGGTAGCTGCTCCCTCCAAGTGGGTCTTCATTGTCTTCTTCACTTCAGGGGCATATTCGGACAATTAATGACATTTTTATATCTATGTGCCAGATGTTGTTTTAATTTGGACACCCCCCGCCCTTACTAATTCGGCGACAATAATTGCAAACTGATTTGCTTTTGTCACCCTCCCATGGCGTGTCATAGCTCCAACAATTATCCGTCCTCCGGCTTGCTATATCGGATATCTCCTCCCAAGTCCCAAATAAGAAACAAATCTGTAAGTTGTAATAAGCACAAAAAGAAAAAAAAAGAAAGTGTGAGAACATAATAAGTCAACATTTCATAACAATTTCTTATTTTTTAATATTTTAATTATATTTCTTATATTTTTAATAATGTTTTACTATATTATTTTTCAATTTTTAAGCATTAAAATACTTATACTGTTAATTAAATGCCGATTACTCATTGAGTAATGGATCACTAAGCTTTTTTAATTTCTCTGTATTTTTTTGAATAATTTAGAAAAAATAATATTTTTTAATAATACATAATTCATAGAGTTAATTCTTTACTAAATTTGATGGCTAATTGATCATTAATAATTTACTAATATTCTCTAATTTTTATAGCTTTTAAACACTTTTTTCATATTTTTAATAATTTATTTTAATTTAAGACAAAATATTGATTATTTAAAAAAATAAATGAACTAAATTTTTTATTATATAAATTTAATAAATCAACAAAATTTTTATCCTTGATTTTTCTAAATAAATTTGAAGTATTTATGCATAATATATTTTTTATAATAATATGTAATTTTTAATTAGTTTTTTTGAAATAAAAAATATATTTTTTTGAAGAAAAATTAAAGTAACGACACCCATTGATAGATCGGGTGTTGTTACACAACATATATTTATTTCAGTTCATTTGGTTAAATTTTTATGATAATATCTAATTTTTAATTAATTTGTGTTAAAAAATAATAAATATATATTTTTTTGAAAAATCAAAGTAACACCCAATGATAGATCGGGTGTTGTTACATAACATATAATGATTTGAAGTCATTTGATTAACTTTTTATATGAAAAACATAATAAAAATAGATTTACCTCAAGTCGGCTCAAGAACGGTCCTCCAGCAAGCCATCAAAAGCTTAAATCTTGAAAGAGATAGTTCAAAAGTGTTTAAAATCTCAAGAGAATGGAAGAATCAAAAGAAATTAGGGTTTTAAACCCTTTTTTTCTAAATTTTGTGAAGGGGGAGACGTTTTCGTGGAGATGTCGCCGAAATTTGGCGACATTTCCACGATTTCCCCCTTTAAAAGGGGGAAATCAAGTTAGATTTCGCACGTGTACACAGACATGTGCGAAACTTCCACCTTCTCAGAGACATGTCGGGGAATTCAGCGAATTCCCTCTAAATTTCGTACCACCAATGTTGAAAATGGCGAAATTTAAAACCTTCCTTGAACATGTCAGAACGCAACATCTCCCAAGCCATCGCAGAATGGAGTTCTCAATAAGGATGGAGCGGGTTTTACCATTGCTGGATTTCGATATCTTGGTTTCTTTTCTATTTGCCTTCTCCAATCTAAAATCCTTGTTGTCGATGGAGAAAACTCATCTCCTCACTTGGCTGCCATCCGACTCACAGCCTAAGGTGGAACAACACGATTGGAACTGGTGAATCTGATTCGGAAGGGAAGGTGGGCAGAGAGAATGTAGGGATGAAACAGACAGTGGTTGAGAAGAGTAAGGACATCAGCGAAAGAGGGTCGAGGTGGTGGAGGGTGTGTTGGGTGGGGGGGACAGTGGAAAGGTGGAGCGGGAAGGGTGGAGAGCAGAGAGTGGGGCAGTTGGGGAGGTGGTGGTGGAGGGGGTGTTGGGAAGCCGCCGGCAACGGCAGTGATAGCCATGTGAAATATTGTTAAGGGCATCTGCTTTATACAAGATAGGTGTTTACTCACAAGGCCAATTTGCTCTCGTGTTTCCTTGTTAACTTGTTTATTTTGTTTCATTTATATTATTATGTTATGTTCTTCGTTTTCTTCTCTCTCTTGCACGTCCGTGCGTACATAAGGCACCTCTCATAATTTATAAGGGTGCCAAATTCTAATCTGAAAGTATTTTCTAAATTAGTTGGTGTTTGTTTACTGTTTTTATCTATTTTATTTAAACTTATTTTTACTTTTTGTTTTTTCTTTTTTCCAGATGGAGCTATCTAAAAAATTCTTCAAGGATGGAACGCCTCTTGATTTAGAAGGTTGGTGAGTATGAGAGACTTGGGCATCGAATATTGACATTCCTAGTACTGAATAATCTTATCTTAATAAGGCACATTAATTTCATTTGAATATTGGATGGGAGTGACATGGGACATGTTCAAATTATAAATAATATTTTATGCATGTCTTTAGACCTGCAAAGGGAAAAATGTGAGATTCTCTCTCTTCACCTACAGTGACCAGCTTTGTAACTTCTGAAAATATTTACTTTGAAAGTACTCCATAATATAAAATAATTTTGGACAACAGATAGTGGGCAGAGTTTTATGGTAAAAAATCTCAATCAATGTAAAACAATACTTTTACCATGATTCAGTGTAAGGAAACTACTAATACTGAATCATGGTACTTACTGTATCTTATTTTGACACAAGACCGTTCCATAGTTACATATTGGTACATTGGTCTTCCTCTTATTTGTTCAATAGGAAGCACCATTTTTTTTTATAACATTATATTAATCCATATGTCCAAAATGTGACAAAAAATTTAGGGTGCCTAGGGTTGCTAACAGAATCCTTGACAAATTAGCCAAGAGTGGGGTGTGGAGGGAGATTTTCTATGGTGGGATTCCATGGATGAATGTTTTGAGGATGATTGTTGTTTTCTACCAGGTGGTAGTCTTTGTAGAGGGTTTTCACTTTCTTGTGTCACTTTACTATTGTTGTCTGTCTTTTCATTTCTTTTGACTTGTAGTCTAGGCCAATTTCTGTTGGCCTGCTGTATTGCTCTCCGGTATTCTAATAGTAAAATCCATTTACCAAAAAAAAAACATGTGATGCTCCCCAAACTTTATCTTGATCTAATGTGGCATGTGCTTAATTAACCATGATAGATCCAAAACAATAAAATAGGGTTATTGTTTAGCCATACCTTCAAACTGAACAAGCTGTATATCAACAAATAGTTTAGATTTTCACTCCGGAGAAGATTATCTAGTACTATTGTTCTCATTGTCAGCTTAGCCTGCATGTGCTCATTGGCATGCTCACCATGAAAGGGAATCATGGATTAGCCATATTGAATGAAACGTTACCACTTGGATTATTTCCTGCCTACTTAAATAGAGATGACAAAAAGTGCATTCCATTCCACTAGTACAACTAAATCACCTTCTGTACAATGGAGAAAAAGGTGCAATCCATATCTATATGAAGGCTCTCACTGCATAATGAGGATCCTCAAGCAACATCAGTTATATCTGACTACACTTCAGCTAACGTAGCTATCCCACTATTGTGGTCAAGTTGCCCCCAATTGCATTTTTTCAAGTGATTTATCAAACGAAAATCAACAATATTGCCTTATCCTCACTAGTTGGGTTGGCAACATGAATTCTGTTCTGTCATCCCATTCTATCAAAACCAGTACTATCAATTAGATTATGTGCCTTCAAATCATTTCTTGCGGTTCTATTTAGGTCCTTTTCTGACTTCCTCTAGCTCCTTTGGATCTCTTAAAATGTACCAGTTTACACTCACTTTTATCAGCGTGGTTCTCTGTTTCACCTTCCCAAGGCAAAGACCTATGCCTTATATTCATATCAGCAGACCTTTTCAAAAGTAGACTTTATAAATGTGCTGTTCTGTTCTGGGATTAAATCTTTACCAGAATGTTTTGGGTTTTCTTTGATTTGTATGTAAGTGGGACTGTTCTGGGTATAGCTGTATAGGTATAGAGTTTATACTGTGTAATGATTGTATATTTTACTATATAATACAGGAAATATTTTACTGATAAAAAAAAAAAAAAACTTTAGCCAGCCTAGTCATCCCATGCTGGCTAAGGTGAACTAATTCCTTTCTTTGATCTTGTCTCGGATGGATTAAACTTGTAACAAATAACTGAGTCATAAGCCTTCTTAAATGTGATTTGACCATATCTTTTACAGTTTCTTTCCTAGATCATTAGTTAAGATCATGGAAGGTATACTCTAGCATCATTGATTGGCCATCTAAGACTTTTTATGTTTGTTTTCTAGGAACTAATTCCTTTTGTATGCTGTATACTTCTTGTTGTTATGTGATCTCTTCTTAGCTTCTCAAATGCAATGACATTTTCTATTGCCCATGCAGGTCTCAAGCAATGTATGAGAAGAGGATATTCCTACATGGATGGTGTTGAGGCATTGCTTCGTGCTTTGAAGCACCGCAATTATGAAATTCATGCTTTCACAAACTATCCCATCTGGTATGCTATTTGACCTATTTCTGCTTCATTATTCTGTTGAATCATTAAAGTTATTTTCTAAAATTTGTGTTCTGTAGGTACAAAATGATTGAAGACAAGTTAAGAGTCTCAGCCTACTTATCATGGACGTTCTGTTCATGTATAACTGGTAATGCTTATGATTTGGTTTTGTTTAACATGTTTCATTCCTCCTTTCTCTCATTTTTCTTTCTTCTTTTGTTCTTTTTTTCTTTTCTTTTTATTTTCTAAATGCTTGCACAAAAGGAAGTTTTTCAAGACTCCTTTTTATATACCACTTTCATCCACTGTGTCTGTGAACTCAAGTTATAAATTACTTTTTGTATCTTATGCTATTTTTCATTGGTGTTCGTAACATTGTAGACTCCATTCTGCAAAGCTCTGTGGATTTAGGTTAAGTCTGTGGTCTTAGATCTACATATAATAGAAGGATAAAATTGTTTTACATGGAATATATATTGGAGATCTCTATGTCCTGTAAAATGTTGTCAATATATTGAATTGTTTTTGTACTTACCATAAATCTATCATAACCTTTTTAACTTTACTGGTAGTCTTAGATTGCATCTTTTCCGCTCTTATTATTAAAGTGGAAAAGAAAATCTTATTCTCTCTTTTTTTTTAATCTTTCTTCTTTATATTTTTCTTTTTATTCTTCTTTTTTCCTTACTGCAGTCAAGGATACAACAACTTTCATTTAGAGCAGGTTTTCTCTCTGAGACATTTTCTAAACATATGTCATCATGCCAAATGAAAGGCTGACATCAACAGAAATACTCTTAGGTTGAATTATTTTTGATGGGGCTTGTCATAGCCATGCAAGTTTGATCTAACATTAATTTGGTGAGGTGCTTATCAAGGTTTTAGATTTCGATAAAATTTAGACATTTCAATGATTTATCTTGATTTACTGCATGTTCAAAATTTCAACTAATTTTGACTAGCCTATAAACAAAATTTCCTGAATTTTACTAATTTTTTCTTTGTTTTAATCATGACCTTGAAATTAATGTTAAAACCAAGGTTTAAACCACAGGTCAGTATCCTGATTTATTCTATCCCGGAAATTCCTTGAGAATAAAAGCCTGATATAGTTTTAGAGTTAGTTTCTCATCAGCCAAAGTTGGTGGTGATTTATTGATCTTCACAATGGTTGAAACTGATTTGAGGGATTTGTATTTGTTTTATGTTGATATTTTCTGTTCTGAATTCACTTTGTCAGTAGTTATATATAGTTGACTTTTATCATTGAATAAATATGAGGAATATTACTAATTTGGTACTTGTGGTGTCATGAGCTGTAATGATTTGAAATTTAATTAAATGCTACTTATAATTAACTTAATAATTACATGTTTAATGTAGAACTTGCTTAGTGAATCTATACTAACCAATATCTACACTAATGGGGTAATATAGATGATGGATGTACATATATTTCTATATAAGTATGCATATAAATGTATATATGTGATTAGTAATTAAATAATTAAACTTAAATGTTTATCATGTAATTCTTAAGTCTAATTACGCACCAAGCATGATGAAGAGCACATGTGATTGGTGAGTATACATTACGAGCCTAGAGGTGAGCTATATGGTAACTGAAGGATATAGAGGGAAATAAATGAAATGGCATTCTTGCAACCAAGTAATAAATGAAGGTTAAACTTGTAATATGAAAATTTCAGAAATGCCATCTAATGTGAGTCAAAAGGTACAAGACCTAAATGATGACATGTGGCATTGAAGGTGATAGAATGGGGACACGTGTTGATGAAGGTTAATTAGAGACTAACTCCAATTAATTAATATAATCCAGATTAAATAAATTAAGTAAAATTACACCTAACTATCTAATTAGTAAAAATTAATAAGACTAATTAAATTATTAAGTGAAAAGGTATAAAAATACTTAAGTTAAATTAGTTCTAATAGTAGTAGAAATTGATTAGAGAGGAGGAAACCAAAGCTAGGATTTTAGCCCAATAGTTTTGGAATTGAAAGAATAAAATTTGTAAGGTTTAGAATATATTTTTATGCTTAGATTAGTTGCAATTATATCTTCTATTTTTAAGTTCAGGTTTGAAGTTGATGTACAAAATTATAATTCTGTTTTGGAAGTTCAGATTTGATGTTTGCCCTAAATATTATAATTCTGGTATGCATTTCAGATTTGATGTTTTCCCTAAATACTATAATTTTGATTTGCAGTTCAGATTTGATGTTTTCCCTAAATACTATAATTTTGGTTTGCAGTTCAGATTTGATAATTTCCCTAAATACTATAATTCTGGTTTGCATTTCAGATTTGATGTTGTAGACACAAATTTCGTGCTATTAAAAATAACCCAACACGAAAAATAGCCAACAAATTCAAATTTTATTAATTTGTGAATTTAAATGAGTACAACTCATTTTTGTCCTTTTGGAACTTTAAACAAAGAACATGGTCCTCTGATTCTCTGTTGATCGAACGGTAATAGGCCGTTTGGTTTAATCTGAACCGCACACTTTGATGGTGATGACGGGGCCGTTGACTTAATCCGAACCGCACACTTTGATGGCGATGACAGGGCCGTTGACTTAATCCGAGCCGCACACTTTGATGGCGATGATGGTGCTGTTGCCTTAATTCAAACTATACACTTTGATGGCAATGACATGATCATTTGGCTTAACCAAACCGCACACTTTAATGGCGATGACAGGGCCGTTGGCTTAATCGAAACCGCACACTTTGATTGCGATGACAGGTTCATTGGCTTAATCCGAACTGCACACTTTGATGGCGATGCCGAGGCCGTTTGGCGTAATCAAAACCACACATTTTGATGGCAATGATGGGGCCGTTGACTTTGGTGGTGATGAGGGCTGTTTTCCTTGATCTCAACCGTACATGTTAAGGGATGGCTCCTTCTCTTTCACGAATGGCTGGAACAGATTTGATACGAATCAAGTTGATGGTGTGAAATACCATTGAACGGATTCACGCAATATGGGATTGGAAAAATGTTGCTTCTAGTGGCCGTCTTACAATGAGATGATCGGGTTGGTTCGTTGGCGAAAATGAAGGGAGAACACCAACACTTGGCCATCTTCTCTGTTTTCTATAAGTCGTCTCTCACACGACCAGCACTTCTTCTCTGTCTTTCCTCTTCTTTTTTTTTTTTGACTCTTTAACTCTCTCAGCCCCAAGAATGCCTCTTTCATGACCAACAACACCTTTTTGTAGCCTTCTTCTGTATCTTGATTCAAGGGATATCCTTTCATTCTTTAAATATCTTGTTTCTTTTTTATTTTGATTCTTCCTTTCTTTCCTTTCATAAAATTGGTAATTGTCTTGCTTTTGAATTATGTCTAAACATGGTTACTTTGCTCTTTTGAATAGTTTATTTCCAAAAATCTTTAGTTATGAATCCATGAAAGAGAAGAAAATCTAACTTGTGATTGCTATGATAGTACGTGGACTATTGTGTTAATATACACCTCTTGCATCCAACGGTCTAGATCTCCCTAAAATAATCATGTCTACAGATGTTTTCCCTAAATTCTATAATTTTGATTTGCAGTTCAGATTTGATGTTTTCCCCAAATTCTATAATTTTGATTTGCAGTTCAGATTTGAAATTTACTATAAAAATTATATTTCCGAGTTTCTGGCACCTTCGGTTAAACGAGGGAGCCCTTTGGCTGATTGAAGCTATCGACGACATGCTTACAAAACTACGTTTTCTCAAGTTTGACGGTCTCAGTATAATATGCATGATTTGCATACATATGAGATGTGTGCTATGTGGGGTAATATGCCCATGACTTTGTGCCGATATGTGGGTGTAGGCCATTGTGTGGCTACTACATCCATGCTGTGTAATTGTGAAATGTATAACGAGTTTATGATGTTTCATTTGGATGCCGACGCAAGGCTCACAATAAATTCAACGAACGACATTCTGAATTCCTTGCAAGTGATCGTTTTATCCCATCTGATCAATGTCGATTCTGTTCAGTCTCTATTGATGGTCATGAACCCTGGCTCGGTCATGTCATTAGAGTGACTTTTGTATATTTAATTTCCTATAGCAAGTTGAATTTATCGTGAGCCTTGCGCTGGTGAGCTGTGCCCTAGTGCCAACTACTATGGGAAGGCACCAAGGTGTCCGTGTCAACCTGAACATCTATATGTGTGTTCCAGTTATTTTATTTATATTTCAGTTAAAATGTCATGCTTGATTATTAGAATGCTTCATACTGCATATTGTTTATTTCCGTTACGTTTAAAATTGTGTTTTATAACTATTATTTCGAAGAGTATAATTTCTTGTATAGTTTTGTTTTCACTGATTATTACTTACTGGGAATTTATTCTCATTAAAATGTTTTTTAAAGTTTTTCAGAGTCTAACACGGAAGGGGAGGTAGTAGGAGAGGATGAGCAACTAGAAAGCCAGCTAGAGGCGGAGATCTTAGAGAGCAGAGAGGAAGATCACGTTTGTTTACTCTGAGAGAGAGGAGTTGTAGAGAAAGATTCTATAGTGTATGTAACAACTCTTTTGCTATACCCTGTAGGTATATGTGTACATTAAGTTTTAAGTTAATGTATAGTTTGTTTTAGTTGCTTCTGCTATAGATTAGTCTGATAAAACTATTACAGACATGATTGGTTTTTAATTAACCATGAATTATGTGGTTACACACGATAGTCACGAATCGGGAATTGGTAAAATAAGTCCATATGTCCTGGGTCGTGACACGAGCTGGATTAGATTCAAATCAATTAAAATTAAGTTCACAAGTTCTAGAGAATGATTGAGTGGTTTGAAGAATTAGAAGCAAGTGAAGTTTATAGAATCATCTAGAAAGTCAATAGCAGAACTTGAAAACAATTCCTCTATTACCAGCCATAAAAGCAGTTCCAATTGTCCGATTAATCTGAAAATTGGTGAGTAGAAAGGATAAAAAGTGGCTAGGGTCCCTCCCAAAGTAAAAGCTTTTGCTTGGTCCACTTTCCTGTATTGCATTAACACTGCTATCATTTTTCAAAGGAGGAGGCCTTTTTTGGCTTTGTCTCCCCAGGTTTGCCATTTTTGTTTGAGGTGTGGGAAGTTTGTAGATCACCTTTTCGTGGGAAAGGCAGATTTAGAGCTATTTTCTGAGAGTGGCTGGTGTGGATTGGGTAGGTCCCTCCTCAGTCCGGGACATGCTTAATTAGTGGCGGTTCCCATCCCTACGGAAACGGGGCAGATTTTGGTTAGAGTTGTATTTTTTTCTGTGCTACAGGGTATATGGGAAGAGAGAAACAGCAGATTTTCTGAGAACAAGAGGTGCTTATCGACTCTATAGTGAGTTTAGCATCTTCATGGGCAGCTATCCTTCCCGAGTTCACTGATTTCTCTTGGTCGGACATTACTAGATGTTGGGAGCTAGGGGTTTTGTGGTAACAGTGACCGTTTTAGATCTGTGGAGCTAGTGGGATTGTCTTGCTGCATTTGTGTATGCATGGGCTCCCTTTTTTGTTGTAATTTTCTGTTGGATTTTGGTCTCTTTGGCTTCCCCACCTTGGGGAATTTTTCCTTCTTCTATTCTGCTGTACATCCTTTTTTCCTCTTTTCCAATAAAATTCTTCGTTGTTGATTAAAAAAAAGTGGCTAAGGTCTAAAATTTGATGAAGATCAGATCTCACTATATAGGATTTATTTAGTAAGATCTTAGTTGCTGAAACGCAAAAACTGGTAGATAAGGTTTCTGGTCAATGAGCAGGGGTTAACCGTTTGACCAGGGTGGACCTGATTGGTCAACCAAGTTAGTGTATGTTAGGGTTAAAGTTCTATTTTAAAAAGTCTATAGTAGGTCCCAATGGAGATTATGTTTTTAGAAAATGCTTTTATTTTTGGGAAAATTACACTAACTTCATTGACATTTCTGACAACTGCAGTCAGACCCCTTCACATTTGACAATTTACTCAGAAACTTAAGTTGAACGGTGTTAACAGATGGGGTGAGATGACGAGAACGACCCTCGTTGGAAACTGTTACATTTACATGAGAAAATGGGGAAGTTTGAAGGACGAAAAAACCCTTATTACTTTGACCATAATTTTTGTTACTTTCCCTTTTTACTCTTCTTCAAGCTCTAAACCGTCGCTGCCCTCTACAGAAGCAAGTTTCCGACACCTCCTGAAGCAAGTCTCCAGCATCTAGGGAGGTTAGTATAATTTTCCTTTGGCTTTGTTTGTTTTACCGGAAAATAGGCGGAAAGGAAAAAATTCCCTTCGAAGACAATAACCCCCCCCCCCCCCCCCCCCTCTCTCTCTCTCTCTCTCTCTTCCGGAAATGACTCTTGCTTTCCCTGAATTTTCTGGCAACTCTCTCTCTCTCTTTCTTCCGGAGACTAAGCTAATCATGCAGATTGAAAATTTGATTTTTTGTTTAACTGGTTAAATCATTTGGGTGCATTAAAGTTTCAGACATACATCTCTTAGCTTGGAACTATAGATCCCACTCAACAGAAACAGAATTCAACTGACATGCATTTCTCTCTTTCTCTCTCCGAGTTAATGAATTGGCAAGCTCAAGTCACAAACTTGAGAAACATGATTGACACAATGTATGAATCTTATTGGTTTTACTCTCTCTATCTCTCTGTTATTGGTTTTACTCTATCTCTGTCTCTCTTGGCTTTTTCTTAGTTAATGAATTGGCAAGCTCAAGTCACAAACTTGAGAAACATGATTGACACAATGCATTGAATGTTATTGGTTTTATTCAAGTTCTTGATTCATGTTATACCAATAATTTGTTTAAGACAGTTCTAGATCAAACTATGATGCGACTTTGTTGAATTTTGAAGATTAAATTGTCCAAAACAATGAAAACAAGAAAGGCCCACTAAAATGAATCCGGAGTTTAAGCGAGCTACTAATAATTCCAGCATTCATTAGTCTTGTCTGCAGTCCTTGTGATGCAATAATAGTTTCTGGAAGAGAGAGAAAGACGGAGAGTAGTTTCCGGAAGAGAGAGAAAGAGAGTGCAAAACTGTGTTGGAGCTTCATAGTCAAAGAGAGAGAGAGAGAGAGAGAGAGAGAGAGAGAGCAAAACTGTGTTGGAGCTTCATAGTCAAGTCTTAGCTTGGTAGTAGTTAAATGTTAGTCAAAGTTGGTGAGAATGAGACAATCCACAAGTGGTGCCAAACAGGGGCTGGAGAGGAGGAAGCTTATCGTTGGAGCAGACATTCTTGGGAGATGTTGTTTGATCATCAGAGGTGTGGCTGCCGGAGAATGTGCTGCAGAGAAGGAAACTTAAGGTGGTGCGTTATGCGATAGTGGTGAGTTTGGGTTGAAAGACAACTTATAAGAGTTATAAAACGAATAGGATAAAGCTGGAAAAGTTGATGAGGTCAAAGTTGTCCTTATTAACTAAGATAAGGCTAATTTTGTCCTTTCATAACAAACTTGTGCTGACATCAGCACTTTTCGTTTGGGAGACTAATGGAATACTAACAGAGGGGAGGTTAGTGAAACTGACATGCAAATGTGAGGGGATGCCAGTGTAAATTATCAAATATGAGGGGGTCTGACTGCAGTTGTCAGAAATCTCAAGGGATGTTAGTGTAATTTTCCCTTTATTTTTTAGCAAAGTCGACCAGAGTACTTTTTTAACTTAAGTCATTATTTTACTAGAATTCGATTACCAATTGGGTATTTCTCCTAGGAAGGCATCCATAAATAGACTCAAGGTTTTAAATGTCGCTATCATTATATATCGCCACTAAGGGAAAGGGGAAATATCGCCCAATATATCGAGGGAAATATCAATGTCACCCAAAAAGTTGGAGAAATTGGGAAATCTTTGGGAAAAAGGGGAAATTACCAATGAAACTTTATGAGATATTTAGACATGTTTACACCTAAATAACATAAAACATTAGAAAAAAATAATGATATTAACCAAGTAATGCCTTTATAGGTAAGTAAGGGAGTCACTGTCTACATAATCGATTACTAAAATACTCAAGGGAACATTAATAGAAAGTCTTAGATTTAAAAAATAATAGCAATTATAATTATCCAACATCCAATAGAAGGTTTTCAACATAAATACATGATAATATACATTCAAAGCATATGGCTCAATGTCGCATGGTGTTCCTTATGTGCTCAAATGTTTTAAGATTTTTCTCTATAAACAATTTTGTACTAATAAATTTATAATTTTGCAACAAGCTTAAGATAGGCCATTAGCTAATAATTATTCAAGTAGTTATCCATTACAAATCTGTACGTTTGAAATTTCTTCATGTTTAAGATATTTTAAATTATTTTTATTTTTCAAGTAGAAATAATGTTTTTAATAATTTACCAGTATTTATTTGATAGAAGGGTTGAACCATTCGATAATATTTTAATGAAATTGTTACTTTATATATCAAACATTTGAAACCATTAAAGTTTGTTTTTAAAAAAAATGATATACATTTTTAATTAATTTTTATAAAGTAATTAAAATATGTAATTTTAAAATAAATTAATTTTTTCGGCCGATGCATAACAAGCTTCCAATATATCCACGTAGTTATGAGAATATTAATTTTTTTTTTGATAACTTGGGTGTCCGGGCCTTAGGCCCGACTAATCCCAAGTAGGAGGCTTGCGCATCAAAACATAGTTATTAGAATATTAGAAGGATCAAACTTTATATTAGGTGAAAATCCAAGAAATTATATTTTCTCAAACTTTTCGAGGTTTCAATCTTTCAAATCTACAAATTCATAATGAAATGCATGCCAATTCATCACATACGTAAATTGGCATGCATTTCCTTACAATTTAATGCACATTGAACCAAAGCAGACACCAAAAAAAAAAGGTTGTAACATATCTTCACTTGATTTTAGCAATATTTGACAAAGAATGTTAAATTTCACTTGGTCTATGTCAAGACAACCTTTGAATTGAAGAGTTAACAAATTTACAAAATAAGTGCTTTAAAATTCAAATTTCAAGTGTTTAAAAAAATATTTGCGGATTTTAAACATTTTTTATTGATTGAAACAAGGGGAAACTATCCTTATTCGACCTCTTATTTACCTATGCACGTTAGCAAAAGGGAAATTTCGCTATATATCGCCAATATCACGATACATCACTTGATATTGTGACATATCTCCTGATAAATTGTAAAATAAAAATTACACCCTGGATTTGTATCTCCCCCTAGGGAAAGGAGATATATCGCTAGATATATCGATATTTAAAACCATGAATAGATTGGGTCATGCAAGCTTTGTAAGACTTTTATTTTTCCATAAAAAATAATTCTTTTCAGAACATTATTTTGCTAAACACCTGATTTCATAAGGTCTCGACCAGTATAGCTTGAGCTTTTTTTCTGTTTTCTTTGATAGTCTTTTGTTTTGCTGCTATTCTGTCTTTAGTTGCTTGATTTGGTCTTAGAGCCTTGTTAGATCTGCAATCTGGATCATGTCTGTTGACTGATGCAACCATCAAGATTGGTCTGTGGAACGGCCCACTGCCTTCAACTTCAGCATATAACAGCAGATTGACTTGGGATGAATTCAGAACTTGGCTTCAAGGTAATCGAGAGTTGATTAATCAATTGTGATAAGGCTGGAGAATGCCAGGATCGTTTCATTGATGCGAACATCAGTGAAAATGAAACTAATAGGCCCTTTATAGGAAGGTACCAGCGATAGACATGTATGAAAATCGACCCTAAGAAGAAGTTTGAACTAGTTTTAATAGGTAGCAAGGTTGAATTTGAGAATATTCGGTCAGTCCAGGCTTCGGACATAATTGGGATCCACACTTCAAGGTGGACATTTCAGATACTGACGGAGAAGAAAAGCCTGGAGTAGTGTTGGATTGGTTCAATGAGGTTGAATGAGTACTTGTAGCCTCCTGATAAGAAGCGGGTTAATCTTGTAGCCATCAAATTGAAGCTCTATGCTTGTTTTGGTGGCAAAATGTCCAAACCATGAGAGTACAGATGGAAAAGAAAGAATGCATATATGAATGAAGATGTAGAAAGGAATTCAGACTCAGGAATAACTCAGTCCGAGAGGAGACCAATGAGTTCTATTGGCTTAAGACTTGCATGCAACTTTGAATCCGAAATTCAGTTGGTGCATTGGTATGTAACGAGGCTGTGTGCTGGAATTTAAAATAAGGTGGAGTTGCAACCTTTCTGGAAATTGGCTTATGCAGTGCAATTAGCCACTGAAATAAAGGCTCAAGTGTCCAAACATGCATCTGGGCACTGGCAATGGGAAGAGTATAACCACATGCTTGTAGAGAAGTCGTAGGATCTGCTCTAAGTCGAGTAGGAAATTTGCATAGTTCTAAGATAGCAACTGATACTCAAGTTCATGGAGTTGGCCATGGTGGCTGTTTGACAAATAATGGTGTTACGTCAAACTAATATAGTGATTAAAGACATGTTATAAATGTGGAAAAGATGGTCCACGTCATCAAATTGTTGAAATTATTACTATTCTAGTGTTAAAGAAGAATAGGAACTCACCCTAGAAGACTATGGTGATCCGTTTAATTGTGTCGTCTACGATGAAGGCTTATTTGACTTTCAAGAAGATGAAATCTCACATGATAATCAAGATAAGGGAAATACCAATGTGATGGATCAGTGCGTTTCAATAAGAAATTTTGCAGGTAATTTGCTAATTTTGGGGAAATTTATAACCTAATCAAGACTTGTTGGGTTTAGTTGTATGTCGCACCATGCTTTCACCAACTGGAGTAAAATAGTTGTGGACTAATATTTTCCGAATTTGATCTACCTGAGAAGAAGGTTATGCAGTGTGATCATCAATCGGGAAGTTGCGAGAACCTTGTTTCACAAGTGATGGTTGCTCAGCTGAATTTGGATATTTTTAATAATGGAACCACATCAAAAGCCTCTCCGAATATCTTGGTTAAAAAGAGTGGCATTCTAAGGTAACAAACAGTGTCTTATTCCTTGCTCAATTGAAGAATTATTCAGATAAAATTTCTTGTGCTATTGTGGAATGGAAGCATGCTATTTACTGTTAGGATGGACATGGCAAACTTGATCAAAAAACTGTCCATTTTGGAGACTTATCATCATCATGAAGGATGAACAGTTTCTCAAGACCAATAGAAGGAAGAAATTTCCAACTGTCCAATTTGTGAAGTGTCAACTGAAGGTGGAGTAGCATGTGTTAATGGTAAAAGAGACCAATCAGGATGAAAAGCAGGTACCACTTAACTAGGGCCCAAACTTAAAGAATTTAAAGAAGTAAAGCTAGATGATGCTCTTGATGGTTTGCCTCCTAAACAACATATTCAGTATCACAATGATCTTCTATCAAGCATGGTTCAAAATATCGTATCGTATCGGCCGATACGTATCGTGTATCGACAGTGTCGATACGATACTCTCTTGCTCGAAACGAAACAGAAAAAAATACATCGTATCGCACAATACACTGTCGATACTCTCCTTAAAACACAAAAAAAAAAAAAACAGAACAGTGAACATTACGAGATTTTCTTGCCTTCCTTCTTCTCCAAACTTCTCCCAAACCAAAAACCTAAATAAAAAACCATCAAAACTCAACCCAATACATTAAATTTCGACCAAGAATCTTAGGGTTTTGGTTGAAAAACCTAAAAGGTTGTGAATGAAGAGGTGGTTTTGTTCTTGCTGGAGAGAATTTGCACAGGTATGACATTTACCATTTTTTTCATTACAAATCAATTATTTAATTTCAAAATGCATAGATCTAGCTGTAAACATTTTAGATATTTCAAGTGAAATCCATAGATCTTGATGGGTTTTTTCTTGAAAAAGTTCAGTTTTTTCTGGGATTTCAAAAAGTGCTGATTTTGTTTTTTTAAAGAAAAAACCCTTTTAAACCTTATGTTTAAAGTTGAATTTTTTTATATGTGATAGGTTTGAGGTTGATCTATCACCCCTATAAACAATCTTTATTTTGTGTAAAAAATAATTATTTTTTAAATTAATTTTCTGATAAAACAGCAATAAAAAATTAATATTTTTTAAATGAAATGTGTTAAAATTTTTTATTTTTCTTTGTTTATTTATAGAAATTATATTATGTAAATCCTTCCTTCATTTAGTTTCATAAATGCTATTTTATTCTTAATTTCTTATGCATTGTGTGTGTACTTAGGTTAAATTTTTATTGTCTTGTTTTTTTTTGGTAGTCATAGACATGGCGCCTAAGACAAGGGAAATGAGAGCAGTTGATATTGGTTGGCAGCATGCAAATGCTATAGATGGGAATAGATTATGGACAAGATGTAATTACTACCATAAGGAGATGAAGGGAGGTGGGATCACGAGATTGAAAAACCATCTAGCAGGAGGGAATCCTAATGTAGAGAAGTGTTTGAATTGCCTAGTGGAGGTATTGAGGGCTATAGGGGAGCATCTTAGGAATTCAAAGAAGGAGAAGGCTGGGATTGCTATTGAGAGGGAGGCTATGAGGGAGAGGGTAATCGGATCATCTAGTGGGATTAGGAGGGATATACAGCTACAGGAGGATGTTGATGTTGATGATGATGCGATGATACCCCTTGAGAGAGAGCAGTATGAGGCTGCATTGAGGAGATCTATATATGATCAGCACCAGAGAGAGATGAATATAGGAGGTGTGGATGTTAGATGTACTCCTAGTAGAGGTGCTACTGCTGCTCGTAGTTTGATGCGTAACACGTGTCATATGTATGATTTTGAAATTTGAACTTTGCTATATGTATGATTTTCTTTTAATTTTTATAGTTTCTGCAATATATTTATGATTTTCCTTCACACTTATTGAGGTTTTTATTCACTTTTTATGCGTCAACGCACGTAACGGTTGGCTTCGAAGTTAATATATATTGTATGTGTATCATATCAAAAACATGTTAATTTAGCATATTTTGAC
>JAUPMG010284392.1:0-18088 GCA_031762675.1 Pachysandra terminalis | reverse complement strand
CCCCCCCCCCCCCCCCCCCCTCTCTCTCATCATCCCCATGCTCCTCTAAGGAGCAGAGTGTGTATATAATGTTTTTTCTTATATACACACACAGTCTTTTCTGAAGTTATAAACTAGTATGTATCGATCTGAATCAGATTGGATCAGTTGGTACAAGCCGATACACTGGTATATTATTATTTTAATTTTCTTTGTATTGCACTGGAATATCAGACTGCTATTGTCTGCTACCGGTATGTATTGGCTAGTATGGACCGATAGCCGATACTTTAAACCACGTGCCTTAGTCTTCTGGAGTTCTGAAAGAAACCCATAGTTGAGCCCTTCACCAAAATTATAAAGCTGGTAGTTGTGATGATTTTTTTAAGTTCCTTCATTCTGCTCCAAACCTCATGCTACCAATGTGGTATATTTAAAATTCCCATTGATGTGATTGTATTCTTTCTCCATATCGATCTTGCACGCCATCCTCAATATTCATTTTGATCCTCGAATCCACAACTTCATTGGCTACCAATACACAATAAAGAATATTTTATTTCTTTTGGAAAATAAAAATAAAATGCATTGGGTATGTGAATAACTTCTGTTAGTTCTTTAATTTGTTTGTCAACACCTCCATGATGAATTTATATAATTACCTACCTGACTTTGTTTTAAAAAGTAGGGGTGAAGGTTGCTTGGATGAGGCGAGCTATAGGTGGCTGGAAAGAGGCTTTGAGGAGGAGATTAAGGTAGCAATTTGGGAGCTCGCTGGGGACAAGGCTCCTGAACCTGATGGTTTCACAATTGGTTTTTCCTAAAGAATTGGGACGTGATTAAAGACAATCTCTTGAAGGTTTTTATTGTGTTTTTTGAGAGTGGGATTGTTCACTGAGCTACTAATGCTACATTCTTGGTTCTTATCCCGAAGAAGCATGGGGATGATGAGATCAAGGACTTTATGCCCATCAGCCTGACCACCAATCTTTATAAAATCATTGCCAAGTACCTTTCAATTAGGCTGAGTATGGTGCTACCTCATATGGTTTCTCATCAGCAGAGTGCGTTTATTCAAGGGAGGCAGATTGTTGATAGTATCCTTGTGGCTGCGAAGTGTGTTGAGGAGAGGTTTAGAGTGGGGAGTTCGGGGCTGGTCATTAAGTTGGATTTGGAAAAGGTTTACGATCGGGTAGAGTGGGACTTTCTAGATCAAGTTTTGGAGTGGAAAGGGTTTGGGGTGAGATGGCAGAGATGGATTACAGGGTGTCTGAGGAATGTTAGCTTCTCTTTCTTGCTTAATGGGTCAATTCAGGGTTTTATTCCTTCCTCTAGGGGTATCAGACAGGGAGATCCACTTTCTCCCTTCCTGTTTACTCTGGTTGGAGATGTGTTGAGTTGGTTTATGGGCATAGTTAAGTAAAGGAGTCTAGTTAGAGGATTTCGGGTTGGGAGGGGCGAGGTGGAAGTGTCTCACCTCCAGTTTGCTGATGATATGATTCTGTTTATAGAGGCGGACTTTGGGCAGGTTAGATGGGTTAAGAGCATTCTTTGAGTATTTGAGATGGTGTCGGGTATTAAAGTCAATCTGGGGAAAACGGCGATGGTTGGTATCCATGTGGAGGAGTTGTTAGATGAGTGTGTTGCGGCTTTTGGTTGTGGGAAAAGGGTGTGGCCTTTGTCTACTTGGGGTTACCCCGGGGGGGTAACCCTAGATTCGTGGTTTTGTGGGATCCTGTCGTCGAGAGGATTGAGTAGAGGCTGGCCGGTTCAAAGAGGAATTATCTTTCTTTGGGTGGTAGGATCACTCTTATCCAGGTTAAGCCAATCTTCTTGTCTACTATATTTCCTTGTTCCGTATACCCAAGGGGGTGGCTTCTTGTATTGAACTTGGGTAACACAGTGGACCCGAACTCGGCGTTGCTGGCTAAATGGCTTTGGAGGTTCAACGATGAGCAGGTCAATTTGTGGTACAAGGTGATCGTGAGTATGGGGTCCATGAGAATGGGAGAGACCTTAATCTAAATGCAAGAGCGTTGTCGGCTAGTCCTTGGAAAACAGTTTTGGCTTTAGCCCCTTTGTTTCTCACTTTGGTACTGTTCATGGTGGGGTGTAGGAGTTCTATCTTCTTTTGGTCTGATGTGTGGATTGGGGAGATCCCCCTCTGTCTCTGCTTTCCCAAAGTTTTTAGGTTGGTTCAGTCTCAGTCCGCTTTGGTGTGTGAGGTTCTCTTTTGGTCTGGTTCTGGTCTTGTGTGGACCTTCCTTTGCGTAGAGAGGTCATGGAGTTGGAGATGGGGGAGTTGAGCTTACTATTTTAGGCTATCGGGGATTTCTTTGTGTCCTAGGAGTGGCCAGATTGGAGGATCTGGTCCCCTGATCTGAGAGGTGTTTTCTCGTGTCGGTCCTTTAGTCAATTTAGAGTTAACAGACTTGGGACTCCTATTTCTTTCTTTGCCCAGACTGTGTGGTCCACTCCTGCATCACTTAGAGTTGGGGCATTTGTCTGGCTTGCAATGCTTTATTGGATTAGCATGGCGGATATGATTAAGAGGAGGAGGTTTATGGCTCTCTCACCTCATATGTGTTTCTTATGTAGAGAGGAGGAGACACCTGATCATTTGTTTCTTCATTGTTCTGTGGCGGTTGAGATTTGGAGGTTCTTCCTGTGTAGCATTAGGAGGGTGTGGGTTCTGCTGGCTGGCATTTGCCAGTTATTCGCACAGTAGAGATTCATGGGTTTGGCAGAGAGAGGACCTGTTTTGTATAGGCTGGTCTTCCAGGCTATCTTATGGCATATTTGGAGAGAGCGTAACATGAGAATCTTCCAGGATACTTCGTCTTCGACGTCCAGTGTGATCGACGGTATTTGGGCTTCGGTGGCTTCGTGGGTATTAGTGAAGATGCAGATTGTTGGTATTATGGCGGTAGATATTCGAGAGAGTGGTACAAGATATCAATGAGTGGTAATTGCCCCTAGCCTTTGCACTCTGTTTGGCGGCCTCCGGAGGCAGGGGTGAAGCTTAATTTTGCTGCATTTTCTTTGGATTCTTTTGGGTCCTATGAGATTGGTGGTGTGTTCAGATATAGTGAGGGGGTCCATGTGTTTGCTTACTTTGGTCCTGGCATTGGTGGTGAGTTGGTGAGGGCTGCTTTGGTGGTCTTGGTGGCAGGATTGAGGCTAGCTAAGAGTACAAGGCTTTCGGGATTTGATTGTGGATAGCTATTTTCCTTCGATTATCGATTTTATGAGGAGGTTTGAGCAGTGTGCCTGGAGGTATACTCACATCGTTTGTTTGGCATGCTTCCTGTGCAGGGATTGGAATATCTCATTCCAACTCGTTTCTTGTGGGGTCAATTCAGTGGCTGAGTTTCTGGCTAGGAGGGGTCTGGAGAGGAGTGCCATGTTTGAGGGGGTTCCCTCTTTGGAGATGATGCAAGAGGATTGATCTGTTGGATTGGTGCCTGGGGTGGGGCACAACTGGTGTTTTTGTGTTTTGGGTGGTTGGTACTATGTATTGTAGTTGTCTTGTGCCTAGGGCTTGAGTGTAGTCTCTTTAGCCTTGGTGGTTGTTTTCCTATTTCCATATCTTGATCTTTTATATAATTCATCAATTATCAAAAAAGAAAAAAATAATTACCTACCAAGCCAATGGGTATGAAATCTCTAATGTTTAATGCCCCAATCCTCTTTGGAATTAGGGCTATGAATGTTGCGTTTGGACTTTCTCAAAAGCACTCTCCTTATGAAATTCTTCAAAAACTCTCATCAAATCCAGTTTACCACTTCCAAACATCCCTTATAAAATGCTATGGTGAACCTGTCGGGCTCATGGCCTGATCCACATCAGTGCCGAAAGAGCTAAGGCAGCTTTTTCTTAAAAGGAAAATGCCCCTCTTAACTTATTCCACTCCTCGTAAGAGATCCTATCCAAACAAAGTCCATCTGACAAAGTTTGACACCTTGCTATCTCCTTACATAAATTTGAATAGAACTTCTCAATCACATTCTTAATATCTTTCTCTTATTCAGTCATCTCCACTCCCACCTCTATTCTTTCAATAGTGTTAATGTTTCTAAGAGCATTTGCCACCTTGCGAAAACAATTATGTTGCACCATTTGTTTTACCACATTTCCAACTGATTTCTTCCTTTGTAGCCAATTTCTTGTTCATTTCCTTCAAGTTTTCTCTCTTCCGCTTCTAATGCCATAAGAGAATTTTGCTCTTCCTCTCATCAATCACTTTTATTCTGCCCATCACCTCAGCCAACTGATATCACTTCTAGATCTTGTTCGTATCTTTTCACAAATGTCAACTGCTTGCAACATACAGAGCTAGATGAACGCCAAACCTACAATCCCTTGGGGCAGGAAAAAAAGAAAGCTGTAGAAGCCTCCTTAATTCTCTTTCAAATTCTGGACTAAAAAAACTGCAGAGAATTCCCAAAGTACATATAAGGGTTGCCCTAAACAACTTAAATCCTTGCCGTTAAGTTGTTATAATTGGCCATCAAAACTAAAACATAAAAGGACTAAACAAATACGAAATTTTAAAAGGGAGAAAGCACTAAAGTATGACAGTCTATGGTGCGTAATAGACCTTGAGAGCTGGTAAGGCTTGGGATGCGCCTCGGCCTTCAATTTAGGCTTTCAAACGGCTTCTTGGGAATCCACGTTTTCGCAACTCCCACTATCAATGTTCATCTTGCATACCTTTCCACCAATCATGCATGGTGTGGGGGATGTTGATCCTCAGCCAATCTTCTTCGTTCTGATGTTTTGCCAGCAACAAACTCTTATAGAATATCCTATTCTCTTTCTTCATCATCAGCCTCGTCATAAACAGCTTCATCTTCAAAATCAGCCCCATAACGAGGTTCCTCATCAATTAGAAGTTGTTTTTCCTTTGTCCAAACGATCACCAGTAGCTCTTCGGCACTCTGCAGACTTGTGTCCTGGTCCTGGGTCCCCACACTTGAAGCATCGGAATCCAGGCTTGCCGTTGTGATTGTGGTTGACAGTACCAATCATGTTAGGACGATATCTAGATGGTGCAGTTGAATTCTGCAAATTTCCAGGTTGACTACTATGCTGATCAGTCTCTCGCACATGGTGTCGAACACTTGGCACCCCCTGGTCAGTTTTTGAATTTGATCGAACTGTACTGTCCAGCACACTTCCAGTATAGAATAAACCTTTGTTATGCTGTTTTTCTACAACCAAAGCACGTTAATAAGTTTCTGAAATCGACCAGAATGAGTGCAAGTTCAAAACGTCTTGAATACCTGGTCATAATTCACCCAAATATTGTGCAATCAGCTGCTCTTCATTCTCAGACAGCTCATTTCTAACCACCAATTGGTGAAAGTCCTCTATATAGTCGTCCACAGATCTGTTTCCTTGCCGTAAATTATGTAGACGTTGATAAATTGTCTGAACATTATTATCATGGTTTAAAATTTTAAAATATCGTATCGAGGTAGCGTATCGGTCAGCTCAAAAATGGATATGTATTGAGTATCGTATTGGATACGCGTGGATACGCTGTAAAAGTCATAGATATGGTGGATACGCAAGGAAAATGAAGGATACGTAAAATAAGGCCCACTTATATGTAAGGAAAATATATGATAAATTAACATGTTTTTGATTCGATACACCCACACATATAATATATATTAACATGAAAACCAATTGCTACACGCGCAGGCACATGAAAACTTAAAAAAACTTCAATAGGTGTAAGGTCATAATATATCACATACACTAATAAAACATAAAGAAAATCATACATATCTAGTGGGATCAATTAGCTATAAGTAACACGATGTAATCATAATTTAAGACATAGAAACATACTTTCTAACATCAACAAACGAATTCAAAATCCATTAGGAGTATCTTAGAACAAAAAAGAACAAATTTTATTACATATAGATGTATATTTAAACAAAAACCTTCTTATTCGACAATCTTTAGAGAAGGAAAATAGCAAATGAAAGGAGAAGAAGAACGATAAGGAGAAAGATAAGAAAAGAATATTCGCCCAACCAAACTCTCTCTCTCTCTCTCTCTCTCTCTCTCTCTCTCTCTCACTCTCTTCCATTTTCTTTTTTTTTTGTTCTTTTTTGAAATTAGGTTAGTAATTTAAGGGTTTCTATTTGTGTGTGTGTGTGTGTTTTTTTTTCTTTTTTGATCCTTCTTTAGTTTTCATTGTCTTTTTTTTTTATCAGTATCTAGCGTATCAAGAATTTATCGACCGTATCGGTAATGTATCGACCGATACACTGTAAAAATATAGGTATTGTATCGTACTGTTGCGTATCGTGCCGTATCGACATGATATTTTAAACCATGATTGTTATACGGAAGAAATTTCTCCTTTAACTTCTTCATTTTCTCCCAATTTGTAATCTTTGGTTTTCCCCTAATTCCTCTCATCAACTTCAATTGCTCCTATCAAGCAGAAGCCCTTACCTTCAATCCGATAGCTATTAACTTTTCCTTCTTGTCATCTGGAATCTCCTTATAATCAAAGATTTGTTCCATAGCATTCACCCAATCTATGAACTTTTCGATTTGAAGAATAAAATGGAATTTGGGGGACTCGATTTTTAGATGTAACTCCCATAATCTATTATTCTGATTAATTGGTTCTCTTTGTTGAGCACGATTATGAAACAGGTTCTCTTACGAAATCATCCGATTTGGAATCTTCATCTTCTTGAGCCAGGTTCTCAAGTTTGGCCAATCGTTGGGTCAAGAACTTGACTTGTCTTCTCAGCTGCTCAATATCATTCCGATTTTCAGGTTGTGGATCGATTTGTGCTGCTGCTGTTCATCTCCCTCTTCTTCTTGGAGACATGATCACGAACTAAACAAAACCCTAATCGATCTAGTTTTTCCTATGCCACCACCACCCTTCAACTCCCAGTTGTAGACTTTTCATCAAGGTACGCCAATCTCAACTTGTTTGATTCATATTCTTCTGTATCCTGGCAGGGAATTGTCTCTTCAATTGCTAGGGATCTACATCTCCATCTCCTTTCCTCCAACATTAGGGATTAATGTGGGGGACGGCCAGGCTCTAACATTTGCGTGATTATACTCAGCTCTGGTTGTGTGGATTTGGGCCACATATGCTAATGGTTGAGCTCATATGTATTGTCTTATTGTATAGGGATTGGGTTTGTTGCTAGAGATGGTAGCAGGATTAGATTCTGGATGGATTCATGGTGTGGGAAGACATTTTTGAACATCCAATTCCCTCACCATTTCGGCTATCGCAAAGTCAAGACGTGTGGATCAGTGAGATGGTGAGTAGAGATCGGGATGGTATACATGGAATCTGAATTTCAGGAGACCATTGCTTGATAAGGGGATGGAATATGTAGCATATCTATTGGCAAAGCTTCAGGAGGTCAAGTTAGGGATTGGGCCACAGATCTTAGAAAGTGGGGATGGGAAGCCAAAGGTATCTTCTCGGTAAAACCCTATTGCCTTGCCTTATGTCAGTCAAAGGGATCTTTTGAGCTGGCTAAAGTTAAATGGGGTTCCATCGCTCCTTCCAAGATGTGGTTCTTTATATCTACAACACTGTTGAACAAGATCCTAACCATAGATCATCTAATGAATAGAGGATGGGCCGTTCCGAACAGATGTAGCATGTTTTTCTCAGATTCGGAATCCATCGCGCATTTACTTCTTCATTGTCCAGTAGCAGCACATCGTTGCTGTATGGTGATTGACAAGTTCGGTCTGAAATGGGTGAAATCTGGAAAATTTGAAGACTACATGTGTAGTTACGGATGGAAGAAAGGTAAATCAAGAAAAACTGTACTTTGGAACCTCTGCCCCTCAGCCATATGTTGGGTGATAAGGAGAGAAATTGGAGGATTTTTGAAGGGAAGGTAAAGAATGCAGAAATCTTGGTTAAGTAGAAGTATGGCCTTCAATTATTATTTTTTAATAATCAGCGAAACTTCATTAATAAAGGGATTACAGTACATAATAATACAAGAGCTGTCCGAGGTAGACAGCAAAAAACAAAAAAATGCCACTATACAAACAAGAAAGCAAGAATAGGAAACCTATCTAAGTCCAAGAAGGATGAAAAAACAGCAGACATCCCTCTCTCGGACATATCCTCGAACCTCGCCATCACACTCCACGTAGCATCCCCTCCGTGGGAATCCCCACAAAGAGAGAATCCCTACTAATTCCACCTTTCGCCAAAGTGCCTGCCGCTGTGTTTTCTTCACCAAAATATGTAAAGATGAAGGCACCACACCTCCAGCCAAGTATCTCATCTTCCTCACATAATACCAAAATCTCCACGGGACCTGCCTACTGTCAACCATCCATGAGATAAGTATAGCAGAATCCCCCTCAATCTGTAAGGCATCAAACGAATGTCCTTGCCTCAAACCTGTCAATAAAGTCAAGATTCCTGCCCTCGTCGAGTTCCCTTCTCTGATCGGTCTCGAGAAAGCATGAATGATCTGATCATCATCTCTAAAAACTACCCCACCCCAGCAGGACTTGGATTATCCAAAGACGAGCTATCAAAATTAAGCTTGATGGTACCTATAGGAGGATTCCTCCAAATAACTCTTGGCTTCCTCGCGCAAGGGGATGAACCTACAATAACAACCCAATCTCTAGTAATCTTATTGTATATCCCTCTACTCTGGTCTGACTACTACCCAAGACGCCACCAAGACCATCACCGAGTCTATAATAGACCTTACACCTCGTCTTCGTTCCTCAAATATTCTCCTATTCCTTTCTGCCCAAATCATCCACAAAACTCTAGGAAAGACTGCCTCCTCTTCAATTTACCTCTATTTCCCAAGCCACCCTCTCTCCATTGATCAAAAAATAAGTCAACCTTTCCGTGCATCACCTAGTCCTAGCCCAAAATTCTCAAGAAGTATCAAATATCTCTGGAGAAATTGCAATGTACAAAAAGATGATCAATCGACTCCCCCCACACCCTGTACAACATATACAAGTTTGGAGAGTGAGCCATGCCAACTCTCCTTTTTTGAAGCATATCATGAGGGGTACATGCAGGTCAACACCCCTTAAGACTTAGAAGAAGGATTTTGTGGTGAATCTACCACTACAATGGAGAGACCAAACTCTTAAGGTCATGCAAACTGGGATCAATAAAGACTGGTTTAAGGAGCAAAAAGAGGTCACCCAGATCCCCAGTTTCCGCAGTTCTCAAATCCCGCCTAAAAGCAAGGTTCCAGACCAAACCTGTTCTGACTTCCGACCAATCGAGAATTTCGGAAAATATGGCATTTCTATACATAACGGCATTGAACAGCCTAGGAAATCGGGAGCTGAAAATAATATCCCCTCACGACAAGTCAAATAAAAAATGAGTATATGACAACCATTCCCCACCCCAAAGCGCAAATAGGGATAGAAAAGAGGTGCCACTGTAGATATAGCCTTCCATGGGCTCATGTTATAGATTTTGATATTTTGGTTCACATTCAATCCAATGTCGCCTATACCATACTTGCTAGTAATTACCTTGTACCATAGGGCAACTTGTCAGTACTAAATCTCCAAAACGACTTACCCTAGAGTGCAGAAATTCGTGCAAAAATGTTTCCCAAGTTAAACCTCCTTCCTCCTTACCCAAGGATATTGTCTTTCAGTTGACCAAGTGGTCCTTGTGACCTCCACCATCCCAAAGAAAGTCCTTCTGTATCTTTTCAATCAATTTGACCACCCTAACTGGTGCTTTGAATAATGACCATTGTTCTAAATTTCGGTGAAATTTTACCGAAATTTCGTTTTCTCTCCCATGGAGATAATATCTCCAGGGCAATATCTCTTTTTTGGGGAAATTAGCGAGATTTCGGGCGAAATATCTCCCGATATTTCAATTCCTCCCCAATTTCAAGGAAAAATTGAGATTTTGTGCTTTATAAAAGGGGGATATGGTTGACATTGTCAATTTGGACAAAAACCCGATCTCTTCCAAGCCCCTTTTTTCACTTTTCTTCAAGATTTTATTTAGAAGATCAAATCTAAAGCTCCCATCATACAAATCTGATAAGAGTGACGAGGGAAGAAGAGGATTAAAACATCATTTTTGAAGTTTTGTAAGGTATGTCTAACATCTCATACTTTCTATTTTTAAATTGCTTTCTTTTGCGTAAATCTAGTTCTATTAAGTTGAAAATGCATGCTGATGCATCAACATGCATTTGACATAGTTTAAGGGATTTATAATGGATGAAGGCCAATCGTCATCTTCCTTAAGACTGCTAGAACTCCCTCCCAACCATGTTCGTATTCTCCATCTCACCCCTAATCTCCTTTCATCCCTCCACACCACCTGAATCAGAGCTTTGCAATAACTTTTTTGAAACATTTTGGCATGGATACTCATTCAGACGCAAGGAATTATTCGAATTTTGTAGCAAAGCAATTGGGCCCCTGGTACCTATATCAGAGCAAACATGGGGTAGAGACAGCAAGGAGATAAAATTACCAGAAATCAAATAAACAGACCTTCCCATGGGAGACAAACCTACAGCCGGCAAAGAAGAAGTGAAGAGCTGACTGGAGCAATGACCAGGCCATCGGAGATGGATGACGGGATTACGACCGATACACTCCTTACTCCGTCGAGAGTCAATACCATCGATATGATTCCAGGATCACTGTCGTGGCCCCCCCCCTCTTCATGTACTTGCTAAGTAATACTAGGGAAAGATGCCTCACTATCTTCATCACCTGCAGAATTCAACATTGCCAACTGAATTTCTTTGCCCCCTTGCCTTCCAACTCCATTGATACTGTAATATCACGGGCATCATCCTCTTTGTACCTTACCATAAGTAAATCTCTTGCCAAGACCTCCTTATTAATGCCCAAGTTGGAAGCCAGTAACAGCTTGACTTAACTAGATTCTGATGTCGAAGGCTGTCCTGTGATGGCGAATCTTCTTCTCCAGATCCTACATCATTGTGTGTTATTTCCGCATGCTCAATCTTCTTCTCCAGGTTCTACGTCGATGGCCTTCAATTCTATATATTCTGCAGGCTTTAGGCGAGGTTGGGATGATCTGTGAGGAAGGAAGATCATGGCTTGCAACTGTTAGGATAGTCCCTTCATATATGCTGCTTAGTTCCGTCACTTTTGTAGCTCAGGTTTATGCATACAATTTGTGTACATAGGGGAGGACTGGGGTTACTTGTATTGACGGACACTTACCTATGGTATACTTTTTTATTAATACAAATCATATTCACCTATAAAAAAAATAAATAAAAAAATAACAGATTGGGTTTTCCTGCTCATGTCTTCATTCGACCATCTCTCCGTTGAACTGGCCTATATTGCAGGCTCCTCTACAATCAACTTCACTTACAAACATTGCCGTTACTAGGCCGAAACCCAAATCAGATCCAGTTCCACTCGCATCTTTTCTTCCACATCTGAGCTATAATTGTAGCACATGCTCAGACCTACCGTGGCCCATGGGAGATCCAAATTCAAATTAATTTTTTTGAAATCTGTGCAAATGTATCTATGGGTTCACTTCTCTAATCTAAATCTACTTGCAATGTTTGTCTTATCTACATTTCTATCACGTTTACCTCTCTCGTTCTCCTTGTGTGCTCGTCTTCCCCAACGAGATTTCGACCTTCTCTCCGTTGAACTTCTGCAACTCCAACTCTCCATATGGATGGCTAACTTGTGTTCTTTCATTTTCCATTGCCACCAAATATCTCGTACTCACTTCCTGAATCAAGAGATACCGAGAGATTTCTTTGGACCTTTAGTCTCCACTTCAGTCCTGGTAACTGTAATTTTCGACAGGTTTAGCATTCTACAAGCAATATCTACTAGTTTCCCATATAAAAACAAATATTTCCAAACACCTCTTCCAACAGATAAAAATGACGCTCTTTGACTAACAGCCACCCATCTGTTATGGTTCTAAATGGTGATTCAGTTCAGTATTTGCCATTGGCCACTAATGATGAAAAGCTACACAACTTGAATAATTCCAGATGAACCAGGGTTACATATTCTCTCCAGAACTAGGATCTCCTGTACAAAAGATATTTCTCTTTCTTCTGTGAATGGTTGAAGTTTGATATGATAACACTTTTCCAAAAGGTGCTCAACCCTCTCCACACCTGCCATACTCATATCTTCTGCATCCAGATTGCAAACAATGGCCAAATATCTATTACCGAACGAGGAGTTTCTATCATCCATAAGAATCTTCCACATGAATTGATCTTTTGGTTGCCGTAAGTTTTTCGGCAAACTTGATTTCGTCAAAGCTTCAACAATGTCCCTTGATTCATATCCTGCCAATGTACCCTCAACCACTTGAGAATTTTGCTCAGTATGAAGTGGTGATTGTACTTCCAATCTCCAATGGATTGTATCAAAATACCAGTTTCCATGTCATACAAACCCACTTTTAGTTTATTTTAAAACCTATCCGGCTCTGCATACTGTACAGGATCATTTTGAACTGTTTTTTATTTTGAACTGTTTTTTGCTTGCCAAGTTATGATACTATAAGTTGTCAACTGAGAATATCAAGTACTCGTCTATATATCTAGATAATATAGAAGCACTTCTTCTCTCTTTGAATTTTCTTTTGAATTTTATTTTTATTCATTCTTTTTTATTTTATTATTTTGTTCGTGGTTTTAAATATCGATTCCTATTAGGAAATTTCTGGAAAAATATTGAGGGAAGTTTTGCTATTTCTCGATATTTCTTGTGCTCTTCAGGAGTTCATTGTCAAAGATGTCCTTGTATTTCAGGAGAATTCCATCTTTGGTGGCTTGTAGATTGGAGAAACAACAAAGGGATTTCCTTTGGAGCGGTTTGGAGGAGAAGCGTGTATATCATCTTGTTGGATGGTTGGAGGTGGTAAGCCTGGTAAGAGTGGGTCTTTGTCTAAGAGATTTGAATTTGTTCAACAAGGCTCTTCTTGGCACTTGGCTGGGCCGTTATGGACTTATGGGGAGAAGGATAGGCTGTGGAGAATCATTATTGCGGCCAAGTATGGGAGTAGGCCTGGGGACCGGGATTTTTCTTATGGAGTGGGGATTTTGAAGGCAAATATCTATTGTCTTTGAGGAGTTCAATTGGAATGTGAAATTTCAGGTGGGTTCTAAGGGGGATAACTGAAATTATGGCAAGACCCTTGGTGCAAGGATTCATCGTTTCGGAATTGTTTAGTATCTTTAGAACTTGTGATGTATGGGCTAGGGATCTATTGGTTGAAGGTCAAGGTGAGGTTGTATGGAACTTCGATTTCAGGTGGCTGCTCTTCGAAGGAGTTGGAGGAGATGGCATCTCTTCTTTCCTCTCTCTAATCTATTAGAGTTGGAGACAGGTGGGGTGAGGGTTTGGGAAGGGGGTGTAGTTTTTCAGGGAAGTCTTTATTCTATCATATGTGTTTAGGGGAGGGTTGGAGAGGTCTAATACATCTTATTTGGAAGGTCTCTACATCTTCCGAGGTTGTGTTCTTTTTATGGACGGTGGTGTTAGACGAGATTCTCACAGTTGATCACCCGTGTACCAAGAATTGGACAATTCCTAATTGGTGCTATATGTGCAAGGAGGAGGCGGAATCAGTTGTTCACCTTCTAGTTCATTGTTTGTGGCTAAAAAGGTGTAGGACTTCTTTATTAGAAAATGCAGCTATCGGTAGTCAATGCCTAAATCTCATTTGGTGTGTGCCTGTTACGTTGGAATTCGCATAGGGGCAAAGGGGAAAAAATTCTTTGAAACACGTGCCCGACGGCTTTTTGTTGGACAATAGGAAGGAGAGGAATGGTTGTGTGTTTGAGGGTAAAGAGTTGAGGATTGACGCAATATACTCGAGGGCTTTGTCATTACTATTTTCATGGGCAGAAATTCTTCCAGAGTTCAGGGATTTCCGTTTTACAGTTTATACAAGATTGGTGTCTTTTGTGGGGGCAAACCTGGGACTCTATCATATTGTATACAGTTGTGTATAGATGAGGTGGTAGGGTTTTTCTTTAGTATGTATATCGGCTTTTTTACTTTCTAATTTTTACATATATCAATACATTACACATTTACCTATAAAAAAACATACAAAAATTTCAAGAGATGGGAAATATCGGTGTAGGAAAATTTTCAGTGTCCTTCGAAAGGGAAAAGTTTGCTAAATTTCTAGGAAATTAAAAACCATGTGTTTAAGAGTCCCATGAACGTGGAAGACCTTTAAAACAATGGAGAATATGTTGGTTTGGGTACTTTGGGGTGTCTATAGGTGCATAAAACCACTGTTTTGAAACTTGTCAAGTTGACACGTGAGACGAATTGACACATTTCCGTTTTCCTTTCTCAAATATTTTCTTTCTTAAAGAATGTTTGTAGATTTTAATTAAAAAAGCCAATAGGAAGTTTCTAGAAAGGGCAGTACTACAAAAGATAAGAGGAGAAAAGTATCTTAGAATTTTATTCGCCATTAAGGTATAGAAGGGATATTACAAAGGTTTGGTTTCACAAATGATTGTGCCTGATCTACTCCTTGATCATCTTTGTCTCATCGAATCATTGTCAGCCCATTATTCCGGCCTTGTCATCATCACAACACCACCAAAACTGTGAGTTTGACATTTCTATTTTCCTTCCCCCATTTCATTTTTTTTAGTTTTCATGATAGCTTCTGTTTTGTGGTGGGAGTAGAAGACAAATAACTCTGTCATGTTTAACTTGTATTCAGTTAATGTAGCCCTCTTTTTGGACTTTGATGGTAAACATCGCCGGAAAGAGCATCATACCTTGTTAACAAGATGATTAGGATTGATGGCGAGAGAGGACTTCGGAGGACTTCATCGTAGCTGGTGAAGGTGGCAACCTTCCCTTTTGGGGTTGAGGGTTTCCGTCAATCTCTGTTAACCTACGTATTCTGGACTCTTCGGAATACACTGAGGTTATCCTCTAAGATTCAATATGGAATATCGTTTTCTTCCTTCGTCTTCCCTTCCCCCTCCTCCTCCCTTCTACCTTCACTCCGGATCTTCGTTTGCCAAGGTGGTGAGGTCGGAAGGTCACGATGGTTTTAGATTGCCTGACGCTAAGCTTGTTCCCGCGGGTTCTAACAAGACTGCTGTAAGGGTCGGTCAATTCCTTTGCCCGGCTTTAGAGGCTTTTCAGATTGAGGCTAAAATGTTTTCCCTTGAACGAATTCATGGTAATTTCAGATCTAAATACTGGATTTCAGAGAGAAGCAGAGGCAAAGTTAGTTCACTGGTTTTAGAGGACATAGAAGCAGATTGGGTTTCGCTATGTTGTTTAGAAGCCGCTGGATTAAATCCTCAGAACATTGATTCGAAAAGATGGAGGAGAGCTTTTAACTCAAGAATCTTGCTGATCGAGTTGCAGAGCAATCGGGCAGGAAGATAATTTCATCTAGACCTGAACGTTGGTCAGAGATCAAGCAAAATCTTCGTGCCAATGGGGAGAGCGGGTAGCGGATGGAGAGCTTTTGGTTTGAAAATTAAAGAAAGAATGGCCGAAGGTGATAGAGTGGGAGGTGCGGTTGCTATTATTAATCCGATCAATCACATCGAGCAAAGGGATAGCTGCCCAGAGATACTCCTTGATAGTTTTGTGATTGAAGACAAGTGGAATAGAGCTTTGGTGCTCTCACCGAATTGTGAAGATTCTTGGAACTCTATTTCTGCTGAGATTAAGAAGTTTTTCTTTGATGAGTTTGAACCAGAAGTGGTGCTGTTTTCAGATAAGCAGGCCATTCTCTTCACACCTAATGAGACTTCGGCAGACGTGTTGGCCTCTCTAAGATCGTTCCCTCTAAAATCTAAATCTGACGTTATTATTAAAAGATGGAGTGATATTAACGTTGAGAATCCGATACCTTCTGGAAATGGAGGTGTATGGATTTTTGTATTTGGTCTGCCTCCGGATTGCTGGACGGATGAAATTTTTAAATTAATTGGGGACTGTTGTGGCGGCTTTATTCAACTTGATGAAATAACTTCTAATAGGGATTGGATGAAGTTTGCGAAATTACTAGTTAAATCTGAGAATCCCCTTTCTATTCCCTGTTTGATTTCATTGTTGTTAAGGAATAAACGTTATGTCATTCAAATTGGGTTGTCCATTTCTGAGAAGATGATGAACGTTGAGGCAGTTGGAAAAAAACAGAATTGGGTGTCCAAGGTTGAAGATGATGATGTGGCATATGGGGTAGTAGATGGAAAGAAAAAAGTGGGCCTGGATTTTGGGGAGTTATTGGAAAAAAAAGAGGGTGATTTAGCCTCGTTTGGTAGGAACAATAAAGGGAGAGATTCTCGGAATCAACATTATTCTAAATGGAATTTCAATTCAAATTCCTACCAAAATAGTGTGACAGCTCATAAACAAATCTGGAAACCTAGGGGACGTGTCATGGAGAGGGCTGGGAGATTCAGACAACATGATAACAGTTTTGAAGGGGTTGGGCCTGATTTTAGGGCCAGATCTAGATCCAGATCGCTGGATTGTTTTATGTTAAAGCGTGGTGGGCCTGCTAAGATAAAGAAGCCTGGAAGCAAGGATGGGCCCGTGATAGAAATTAAAAGATCTGGTGTTAACTTGGCACGGGCGGAGTTTGGGCCGAGCCGGACTGGAGACGGAGAACTTTCAGATTATAAGATAACCAAAAATAAGGGCCCGGATGATGGGCCGAACAAAGATTTGTTAAAATCTGTAGTTGATTTATCGCTGAAGGCTTTGGAGCCCACTTTGTCTTCTATCCAACTTAGATTGGATGAATTGCTTCTCAATTTTGTTAATCTGAAGATGAAGGTGAAAGGGGAAAACGAAGAGTCCGATAGCAGGAACAATTCACCGGATTTTTCTAATGGAATTCTTCCACAGCCAGTGATTCAGGTGGAGAAGGTTAAGGTTTACGAGCTTGAAAAGGCGCCAGGGCTTTGTTGTTTGCCGGATCTATCTAAGGAGACGTCATCGACAGTGTCTTCTCCCCAAATTTTTCTGGTCATGCTTTTCAGTCAGTGCTCCCTCCAGCAGGAACATTTTTAGAGCTGAATGTCACCAATGTTAGTGAGCTCGGTTTAAATCCCCTGGCGTTGACAAAAGTGGCTGCTGAGCATAAGGATGAAGATGGTATGACTTATCAGACACTTTTGGACTTAATACAGGCAGGTTATGATTCAGCAGAGGCCGTGAAGGTGTTAGATATTGAAGACGGGTCTTTGACTGACATTGAGGGTTGGAGTAAGGATGATCAAATTTCTCTGGGATTCTTGTCGGATACAAATGTGCGTGAGAATCATATTGCTTCCTTCTCGTTGCCTTTGGAATTTTCACAGATTCCAGGTTTAGTGAGTCAAGGGTGGATTTTCCAGTTTTTGAACCCTTTTTCTCAGTTGCCAGCTAAAACTCTGTTCTTTCAACGTCCTTACATTAATGTGGTTATTAGTGGTTGGCCAAAAAGAGGTATGCCGTTAAATTCTTGTTTTGATGATATTTCCATTCATTCTTTTTTATCCTTACGAGCTTCGTTTCAGGTTTCAAAGATCTCAATGTCATTGCCACTAACAAAAACAGTAACAGGGTTGTTCCGAATCAGAATTTGGACCAGATTGAGACTCTTGTTGATTTACAGAAGGGTGAAGAGACAAATGGAATGTTGGGTTCAGATGGAGAGATGGATCAAGGGAGAATAGTATCAGTTCGGATGATTGGGTAGGAGTTGAAGATGTTGGGAATTTATTCCATTTAGAGGTGTCTGATCTGAATGGGGAGAAGGTTAATATGTCTGAAGCGGTGAGTAGATTCAGGAAGGGTCGTGAGGGCGCGTCTAGTAATGTTTCACTGGTGGATAGAGAATTATGGAAACTCGAGTGGAATATCACTTACCAAAGAAGGTCGCCTAAATTTGATGTTGAAGGGTACTCGAATAAGGTTGATTGATGAGGATTATAAGCTGGAATATCCGAGGTTTGGGAGGAGATAACAAAAAAAAGCAGTGAAAGAGATGTGTAGAAAGTTCAAACCATGGATCGTGGTAATTCAAGAAACCAAAAAACAAGAGATAGGGAGGGG
>JAUPMG010284364.1:0-18091 GCA_031762675.1 Pachysandra terminalis | reverse complement strand
ATTCGGACACGCCCATCAGCCTGCCGAATCACGTGTCCATACGTGTGGACACGGATTCGGACACTAACATGGCATGGACACGCCCATGGAGGGGGAGGAGGAGGAGATTTGAGGGTTTAATAAAATTTTAAAAAAATAAATATAAATATATAGTCGTGTCCTCAAATCCTATTTTTTATGGTTTGACGAATCCAATACCTCGTACCATATCGGACTTCAATACACGCCTGGAGTTACAGTCTACAGACTGGCTACTGAAAATATCACTCTTTAGAGGTCACAAAGATTTGCTGGTTTTTTCCAACATCTGGATAGGATCCGTTGCTTTGTTCCTCAAAATGAAATAGATGTGCAAGCATATTTAGCAGCAAGTTTACAGGTGTCATTACTAGGATTAAATTCAAATTTATAACCTACTCTGAGTAGCAGTCAAACAGTATTTCCAACATCCTAATAGGATCCATTAATAGAACCTTAATGATTTATTGCATTGTTACCTGAGAGCGCATAGATATTTGTGTAAGACGCCATGCTCCAAAACCATGTTCTGAGTCTAACTGGAGACTTCTGCAGCGGTGTTAAACTCATGATTGATCCTAAATGAGAAGTTAACGAATGAAAAGATAACAAATAACTATTATCATTTCATTTGCCACACCATTCAGCCGAGTTGGATATGCCGATCCCGAGTGGGATCAGACGATCCGAACGAGCCAAAGATGAGTCGGACCAAGTTTGAAATTTTTTTAACTTTCTTGACTGGGACATGTATCGTGTCTTGGAGGGGACCGATCCCAAGTTGGATCAGACGCTCAAACTCGGGACCGTATGATACTTAAACTATGTTCAGCAGTAGCCTAACACATGGCATTGTTAGCCACAAATGTCATAATACCTCAAGTGCCATGACATTATTCTAAACAACTTCCACCCTAATTTCCTGAGATTAGAACTCAGAATTGACCTGAGAGGAAGCAATACCTCAAGCATTAAGCTAGACAACTTTTCTTTGTAACCACTAAAAGAGAGAGTGCAGTCCCATTGTGCCATTGTCAACTACTGTGAACTGATGAAAACTAGCTTACGAGCTTTTTCCCTTGCCAAAACAATGCAACTATGTTTCAATTGTTTATTTTCCACAATGAAACATTCTTTGTACTTCGCCAGTTTTTCTGAAATATTTCAAGACAAAGGATAGGAGATGCCCATAAATTGAACTCCAAGATGCAAAGAGGATCAGGTTAGGGGAACCTAGTGCGGATGGATGACACATCAAGGAAATCCATGGTAAAGTCTTTCTACGAGGCCCTACTGGAGGGTGTGGGTTCCTCTTTTCCAATTGAAAAGATTTTGTCTTTATGGGTACCATCCAAGACAGCATTCTTTGACTGCACATAATCTCAAGGATAGTAGGAGAGAGTCGAGATCAGACATACGATAAAGAAATGTTTTATATCCTGCCTTTGGCCATTTCTGGCAGTTCTGGAAAGAAAGAAAATAGAGGACCTTGGAAAATTCTTATTCAAACAAAGGAACGGTGGATAATAAGGTGGTGCCATGGCAAGATGACGGCTGTTAGGACAAGAGTTGAGTAATTAGAGGATGACGGAGCATTTTTCTAATACCAATCACTAATCAGGCTCGCTAAATCGTTCAGAAATGATCCAGACGCACCGTGTAATGGACCCACAGCTTGTGACATTTCTCTCGCTTTCAAAAATGATCTGGAGCACCATTTATTGGGCCCATTGAAGAGATCACATATACCAATTATCAGCTTGACCAAATATTGTTAGACAAATGATTTCATGTTCAAGGATTCTTTTCGATCGTAGAAAACCATTGGAGAAATCACACTGAAGTACTGCAAATTAAATCGGTAAATGGTCCTGAAATTCTATATGGAGATTCTCATAAGTTAGACCCATTCGATAATGGGGCTGATCTTTCCATGTACGTGCCACATATCAGGTTTTCAGATTAGGTATCCTTATTTTGGGTTCTCAAGTACCCTAGACATTCCCTTCTAAGTAATGAGAATTCAAACTTCAAACCAATAATCCAACAATTGCAAGCTGAAGACCCGAAGTCAGGACATATCATGTTAATCACCCATAGGTTCTTTCTGTGACAGAATATGGTTATTAGACTGGAGGTTTTAAATACCGGAACCGGTGGCCAGACCGGTTCCGTCCGGTTCCGGTCCGGAGCCGGTACAGGGAAAAAAAAAAAAAAATTTAAAATTTAAAATTTCATATCACGCCGGACCGATCACCGGATCGGACTGTATGGACCGGTATCGGCCGATCCTTGAAACCAATTTAGACTTGCTAAAGCATTGTGTACAGACTATTCATTTCAATCGACATACTACAAAGAACTCAAAAGCAGTCTCCTTGGTACCATTAGGGCTTTTTCATAGTGAATTCAACATGAGGAACCTTGTAATCTGCTATTTTGGCTGAGTAGTTTTAAAATTGTAGGAAAATTAAATATCAAAAGCCTATTTGGTTACCAATTCGTCTCTAAATGGAAAACAAAACTCTCATCCGAAGCTCTATAGGTTTGAATTTTTGTGTTCTCAGCTTCAATGTGAGCAAGTTTTTCTATCAAATAAAAGAGAGAATCTGTGAGAAGATCACATGTAGGGCTGTCAACGAGCCGAGCTAGCTTGACTCAGGCTCAAACTCGGCTCGTATGAGCCGAGCTTGAGATTTATAATTAGGCTCGCGAGATGAGCTTGAGCCCGAAAAAAGCTCATTATCTTAATGAGCTTGAGCCGAGCTTGGGTAGGCTAGGCTCGGTTAAAGCTCGGTTCAGTTTGTATATGAGACTTTACATCTATATTCCAATATTTTATATCATATATTACTATTAAACATACAAGTTAATCTATTATATCATGTATAATAATAATCATCAGTTATAATATTAATGCATTTGTACTAAGCAAAGCATTTTTTGCGAGTCGAGCCCTTTACGATCCGAGCCTTCTGCGAACCGAGCCTGAGCCCAAAATATTTTAACGAGCCTGAGCCCAAAATTTTTTAACGAGCTTGAGCCGAGCCTGAGCCTTGCTCAAGGTTTACAAGCTGAGCTGGGCAAAGCTCGGCTCGGCTCGTTTACAGCCCTAATCACATGATTTTGAAGCAATGTATTTTCTGCCCAAAGTGGCATTTGAATAATAAACCTCAATAAGAACAAGTATTGATCAAATTTCCACGATGATACCAAAAGGTTGGGGATTGAGCTAAAAACCTTCACCAGTATAAACAATTTACATGCTTTAATTGTATAAGAATAGAGCATTTAGATTGTATTTCTGAAGATAGCCTGTTTTCTTATTTACAATGGATCTAGGCAGACAGATCTCATTTGCTTAAGTGTAAGACAACGATTCAATCTAAAATAAGAGAAATCAAAAAGAAAAGACAAAGCTAAAATGAAACCCTAACTGACCTGTGGAGAGAGGGGACCAGAGGAATTCAGCTCCTCCCGAACGAGATCGCCGGTGGCAATGTGAGGAACGCCGAGCAGGTTACAGAGGCGGCTGGCATAGGTGCCCTTTCCTACGCCGGGGCAGCCGAGGAAAACCCACTGGACGTGTCTGTCCTTGGAATCTCGACGGAGAGGGAACAGATTAAGAGGAAAAGAAGAAGTGTTCCGGAGGTCAGTTTCGGAAATCACGGATGTAGATAAGCTCCTCCTTATGAAAGCTGCAGAAGAAAAGGTCGAACCTCTCGATCTGAACAGGCGGTTTAAGGCCGCCATGGAAGCTCGAGCTGCAGAGAGAGAGAGAGAGAGAGAGAGAGAAGTTCTCGAAAAATGTTGCCCGAATATTCTTAACGGGCGAGAGGGAGTCAAGGGGTTCGTCGCTTCCTTCTAGGGTTTAAGGAAGTCTCAAGTGGCAAATAGCAACAGACTGATCCAGATGCAATCAGGTCAACATCTTGTTTGGCTACGAATGTTTGAGAAGCTCTCCGGTCAGAACCCAAACTTTTCACTAAAATTAGGATATTTTTAGAAAATTGCAGTTGGAAAGTTGGCTCCTTTCAATTTTTGTTTTTGTTTTTCTACAGATTCTAACTAAAATAAAATAAATAAAATGAACATGCTGAACGAAAAAACAAACATCTGAATGATAGCTTTCTTTTTTGGTAGAACTCAATGATAGCTTTCTAGAGAACACATTTTTAGTATTATGATTGATATTCACTTTTAAAAATTTAAATAAAAAAAAATATTTAGAATAAATTGTACTTAGACCCCCCTCGGTTATCGACACTGGCCAACAAATCTTTTGTATTTTTTGAAATGTAAATGACACTCCCTGAGATTTTAGATAAATGTGAAAATAGCACAATTACTATCTTGCTGTAGTAACCCATTTATTTAAAAGGGTAAATTATACTTAGATCTTCTCAATTATTTGATAAATGTAGACGGATCCCTATATTTTTTAAAATGGCAGTGACACTTCCTGAGTTTTGAACTTAGTTGCAAAGACATCCTCACCTGAGATGGTAATTGGAATTGGAATTTTTGAGAAGAAGAATGCAAAAGTTATTTTGTATTTTAAAGGATAAAATCGTTTAATAATTAATTATTCTGACTAATATCAACATTTGCCACTAAGTTCAAAACTCTAAGAGTGTCATTGCCATTTCAGAGAACACAAGGGATCAATATGCTAGTGTCAGATAACTGAGGAGGTCTAAATACAATTTATCCAAATATTTATTAACAATACTTTTTCTAAGAGATAAAAGTTAAAATAAATCTAATTTAAATATAAGTAAAATTAGGATTATAACTTCTCTCATACTTTTAATTTGCAAAGCTAATAACACCATCCAGGATAAGAAATGAATGTTTATGCCTTTAATAAAAGATATAAACATCCTTTTATATATTTGACTTTCTATAAGAATAATATAATCTATAAATTAAAAAATTCGATTGATATCAGCATTTTTTTTTTGTCTGGTTAAAAGTCAACGGAGGTGGAAGTCACATATCAGAAAACACATAGGGCATAATCTTTAATTGCCCGAAATATGAGGGGTGTAAGTAAAATTAGCCAAAAAAACAAAAGACAAAAATGGAAAAAGGTACAGGTCGGGCTTTCTTTAGTCTCTTGGATGAAAATGCTCGAAACTGTTATCACCGCAAATCATAATAAAGGAATGGGTAAATTACATATTCACCCCTGAGGTTTTTGAAACCTCAGCGGAGTCATAGACTGATTTACCCCTAATAAATTATAAAATTACTTCTATCAAATCCACCACCCCTACCTCCCTCCCCCAACACCTTGAAGTTTCATATAAAGGGGGTCAATGTAATTTCAAAAACCCCAGGGGATCTAAGTGCTAGTGGTACAAACCTCAGGCGGTAAAAGTGTGATTTACCCTAGAGGAAATGGTTGCAAAGAGAGCCAACCACGTTCTATTTCCTGATGGCAAAATCATAACTAAAACCCAATAAACTCTTGCTGGATTTTGAAATCTTCAATACTAATTACCTCAAATAAGGACAATTGAGAACCAAACCCAGATTGGTTTCATGTAGCCCCCTTCCAGTTCCAGAGATAGGTAGCCTTGGGGAGTCTGCATCTCTATGTATATATATACAACATTGGCTGCACCAACTACTTTTGGAGATGACAAAACTGACTGGGTTCACAGCATGCATATACACATCAACAATAAAAGCTCGCAAAATGTTATATAGAAATGGTTGAAGAATATGTAAAATTTGGTGCTATCAGCAAAATACATTATCCCCTACAGACATTTCAAGTGCTAAAATAAACTCACAGGTAAGAATCAGAAACTCGAAACTACTAAACAGCAGCACATAATCTTACAACATCTTGTTCTTCGATTTTGATAATTATGATCAACATATGGAAGGGTAAAACAATTATAATGCTAGCAGTAAGCTAGGTATGATCAGCTTTACCATCATCCTCTATAATTCCATCCCCAGCGTGCCTGAATTCAAGACAACAGGTGGAGCGTTAAGGGAATTTAACAACAATACTTTCTAATTAGAGTAGCCGTGAGCTACAGGTAATTTGAAGGCTAATCAACATTCAACATGACAATTTTGGTGCTCAAAACAAAATGAACAAATCAGAAAGCTTTTGTTAGTCGTGCAGGAAAAAAAAATGACTTGAACAGGGCAAGCAACATGCTTCCCATACACGGGAATATTTATCACTGATTGCATAGAGAAGAAGCAACTACATCAACACATCGATTTCAAGATAAAGGAATCAACACAACCCATCACTGCAAGCAACCAAGATATAGATCAAGTTGGTGGAACTAAAGAACCTTTTTTCCCTGATAGTAGAGTACTTCAGTAACAAACTATTTAGAGGGAAAATTAAAAAATATCTTACTTTTTCTTCACATTTAACCTCCCACCGCATGATAGAAAACTATTTATTGTTGCATCTAATGGAACTAGCAGCACAATGAATGAAAATAATGGAATTAGATCTACAAAAGAGCCAAGCTGAGCTAAGCTTTGATCAGCTTGGCTTGGGATTGTAAACCTTGAGTAAGGCCTAGGCTTGAAAAAAATTTTGTGCACAGGCTCGATGCTAATGTTTTTTTGGGCTCAGGCTCGGCTCGTCAAAAGCTCAAGTTTTCCCAATAATGTCATTGGGTCACATGAGAATTACAAATCCATGAATTGGCTACAAAGTATATATATATAGTAACCAAGACAAGCTTTAACAGAGCCGAGCCACCTAAGCTCCACTCAGACTTGTTAAACAAATGATCTTTTTTTTTTTCCAACTCCGCCTGGAAATTACTGAAACCAAGCCCAGCTCATGCGAGCCAAGCTAGCTCAGCTCGTTAACAGCCTAAGTGGAATAAGTCATCTGTTAATGAGTTATAATCAGATGAGTGTGCATATATCATTAATATCTAGGACTTGCTTTGATATACCATCAGACTACACGCATTTTTGGCAGATACAATAGATACACCAAGGTGGTTCCTTGTAATGGTCTCAACTACAAAACTTGAGACCCAAATGTGGTGCTAAGTGGCACCACATACCAGTCAACCACAAGCAGATACAAATTTGATTAGAGAAGATTTGTGCATTCTTTTCTTTGAAGCACAAGGCATTAAGTCTCGGGATCATAGATCGGACCGGTCCCGGCCGATCCCTATCTGGACCAGCAATACCGGCCGGTCCAGATCCGATACAAAAGTTGGATCAGCCTCTAAAAAAAATTTAAAAAATTGGATCGGCCGGACCGGTTGCCGGAACAACGTTACCGGTACAGGTCGATACCCGTTGGGCCGTTCCTTTTATAAATTAAATAAATAAATAAAAAATTTGGACTGGTTGTACTGGCCGGTCCGTACCGGGATCAGTTGGACCGGTCCGATCCAAAGCCACTTGATACAATAATTGTATCGTGGCTTGGGAACAGACAGGTCCTTGTTGATCCTGGTACGGACTGGATCAGTCCGATCCTTGAAACCATGCAAGGCATCATCTGAGCCTCCACTTTTGCAGGTGAGGTCCACAAAGGCTCACACTGATGGCTCCATCATATATATCAAGAAAAATGCTCAATAAAGTGGTTTTGGGGGCAAGTCCATGATATTTACAGTGGAGTCAAATCCATTTGATCATCATTCAACTCATTCTGTTAAAATTGAGTTGAAATAGTACACACCATGTACCGCATTTTTAGCAAAGGTGTACCGAATTTTTAGCAAAGGTACAAGACGAATAAGTTCACTTTCTCATAATATAAATTTTATGACAGAGGGATACTTTTACCGGATCGGTCCAGATCAATACCGGTCTGGACCGTTCAATTTACAGATTTGAAAAAAAAAACTCCAACTGGTCCGGTCCAGAACCTCACGCTACAATTATTTGTATTGTGGCTTGGGATCGGACCGATCCTTGAAACGTCGAGTACAACTGATGAACATATATATGTGATTAAACCAGTACATGTGACGGGTGGGGAATCTGCAGTTTCTGTGAGGTCCCCTTCAGTCTCACCACAGCACATGTACCAGTAGAATAATGGTAGACCATGGTAGACCATCTCTGTTGTGCACCACTATGAAATGATATGAGGTCATCTAGGTAGACTGACAATTACCAATGCCCAATGGGAGCATACTCGAACAGGAGAAAACAATTATAAGATGCATTTCACTACAATGGTCTGGAAAGATTGCCTTGAGATGGTTTCCTGAACATCTAAATGTGTAAAAGAGAGAATTTCCCCTACGAACGAATTATCTTTGCATGTTCCATTTTATCCTCAATGAATTGAGGGCAAAGCCTAAATCAGCCAAACAGGGAAAATTTGTGAGGGAAACTATTGTGTCCAGAAGCATCTGGAGGGCGGAATGTCAAAAAAACAACTGCAAGTGCCAAGAACAGCATCCTTTTAGAAATACAACATCAAACTAAGCAGAAGACTCTGAATAATGACTACACGGTGTGAAAATGAACAGAAAGAAATGGCCTTATTCTGAACATAAGGATATGCCTAAGAAATAAGTATTGATGAAACATGCTTAATTGAGGTTTTCTTGGAGGAACACGTAGCACTAATACAAATTTCAATTAGAACAAAAAGTGGAAGACATACCGCCAAGATGTTGACAAGGTCCGTGCTTTTCTATCCAATTGGATATTTTCCAAGGCATTTGCAGCCCGAATTACCTCATCTGAGAGCTCGTCACTATCATATCCCCAATTATATTCATCCCTCCGATAACCAGGCATGGAGGAACCTACTCTACGATCTGAAATGCTGGAGAACATCAGAGAACAAAATTTGCATTCAAAGAGTTGGGGAAAAATGGTATTTGATTTCATTACTCACCAGATGCCTGAGAAACAGGAACAGGCCTGTCATATCCATAAAATGAAATTTATCAGTTAAAAGCAAGCAAGACGTACAGTAAGGAATCTTACTCCATGGAAGGTTGTTTTACCTTCCTAGTGGAGGTAAACCTCCGGCAACGGATGATGAAGACGGCCTTCGGATGTTCCGAGACTCTAAATTGGACAAGGACTCCGTTTCTGGAGTGATTAGTCTTCTTCCATTGCCCCTTGCTTGAGATAAGTTCTGTTGGATCATAAGACCATGATAATAAAACTAGAGAGAGACAAGACACATAAATGATTATGTAATATGAATAGCAATTCATATACAGTATGATATAGAGCTGTCAATGGGTCAAATTAAAGTCCGTATTAGATCCGAATTCAACCCGAATTTTTCGAAGACGAATGCTATGATAAATTCAACAGATCGATTATGGATCTAAATATTCAGATTAAAATTTTTTCGAATTCGAATATGAACTTTCCCACATTCAATCCAAAAGCCGAAACATTTCAAACTTTTGCTTTAATTTTAGATTTTTAATGTAATAATAATTATTATTTAATGACTCATAAGCATTGTAGTATCTAGAGCTTGGTGGGGGAAACTGGAAAGAGAACTTTCCCAAACCAATGTGGGATTAAGGCAATGCACTGTGCGCTGTCTTGACTCTTATCCCACATCGGTTGGGAAAAGAAACTTTCCCCAACCAAGCTCTATATAAGACTAGAGCTTTTACTCTCATTTATTAAACCGGTACGTTGACCCACTTGCGGTCCGTCTGGTTCAATGTTTTTTTTCTCCCACATTGGTCTGTAATCGGATTTGAATTCGAATATGAATCTGGATAAACAAATTCGATTTGAATATGAATCTCTACATAAGTAAGATCTGATCGGATATCGATCGAATATGAATAAACTTTAAATTTTTTTTATTTGAATATGGATCGGACCGTATTCGACCGATTGACAGCCCTAGTGCGATATAACCACGGTGAATGCAGAATATACACATGTGCAAGCATATTAGACATCTCTGCTTCGGTAACATCACCTCATGTAAGGAATCACCAAATTTAAGGAAGTAATTAGGAAATGCTATGTAAGATCGACACATCAGCCATTTTCCCCCAATGGCAAATGGAACTATTTATCCACTGTAAAGAGAGGTTACAAGAGAGCACAAGGATAAAAAGAAAAAAGAGCTATAAAAAGGTACCATAGACTCCCTCAATCCCTCAAAACCAAAAGGAATCATCCTAATCCATAAAAAACAATTAAGCCTACTACACCAACTTCTGTAAAGGTGGAAGCCCATTCGGACAGGAACAGGCTAATAGAAGAACAAATTGCCAGAAGAGAAGACCATCTGTCATATTCTCCTCTTTATCACCTTCCAAATACCCAGAGAAATAGAAAATGGGGATCATCCTCAAAAATATCAAGGCTTTACCCAACAATTGACACAAGTCCAGGACAAAAAAAGTTTACCTGGGCCCCGAAGGGAAAACACAGGAAATCTAAACAAAGATAAAAGCAACACCTTCCATAACTAGACACCACAAAGAAACTTCCACTCTAGGTGGAACTTTACAGTTGCAGATCCTTGGAAAGTATGAATTCAAGGACCAACAGATGTCAGTCCATACCGTACTGCAACCGGCATACTCTGGTCCAATATGGCTAACTGGTCCTAAAGATCTTCATAAAAGGCTAGGTATCAGCTGGTTCAAACTGGTATCGGACCAACTGATTGGTACAACCGCTGTTCCAATCAGGTATCATTACAAACATGGTTTCACGGATCGGACGATACCAGTCCGGACCAGGACCGGACCATAGCGGTCCAGTTCAAACCCGCAATCCAAAGGAATGTATCGCTGGGTTATGGACCGGCGGTCCGACAACGCGTCCCACCGGTCCTTCCAGTCCGGCGACCTGTTCGGTGCAGGTCTGAAATTTTTAATTTCTTTTTTGCTTTCTATACCGGAACCGGACGGAATCGGTCCGGTCTCCGGTTCCGGTATTTTAAACCTTGATCACAAGCCAGTGTTTTAAATGTCGCAACATGTCAAGACATGTCCCTAATTATAAAGAGGGCGACATGACATATAGGCAAAAGCCACTCCAGCAATTTTTTCTACCATATCCCTCATACGTCGTCGACATATAATTTGTGAAGGAAAGATTCAAATTTGGGAGGTCATTGGTCTAGGAATATGTAAGTTAAGTGCAAATTTATCAAAGGGAGTTTTCACTTTTCTTCAGACAAAGATATCCACCTTGTCCCTCCCTATTCACTATAAAAGGTGGCATCCTTAGCTGCTACTTTAGCAAGGCCAAGGAGATGAGTTTGGTCAAGGGATTCAGTGTGGCTAGTAATAGTAAGCCCATCTTTCACTTTCAATTTGTTAATAGAACGGTTCTATTTTTGGAAGCTTCTAAGGAGCAAGGATCAGGTCTTTTGGACCAAGTGTATACTAAGATGCTTCGAAATGGTTTCAGGTCTGAAGCAAGGTTTTAAATTTCGATTTCGCTAGATATTTCGCCAAGGGGGGCATGGCAAAATTTCGCCCATATTTCGCCGAAATTTCGGCGAAATGGGGAAATACCACCATTTCCCCCAGGGGGGAAATGGCGACATTTCGGCAGCATGCCGCCGAAATTTAAAACCATGGTCTGAAGTTGATTTTGGAGAAGAGCGGTGTCTCAGGGATTCATGTAGGCTTGCTCCATTAATGTGCCAAGGTGTTAATGTGTGATCTAGGAGAGTATCCTCACAGATTTTTTTTTTTTTTAATCAGTAAAAGTGTCTATTATATATATGCATTAATGTATATATATAATATATATAGCCCCCTACAGTGAAAAAGTCATTCTAAGTCTGAGAATCCCAGTACAAACCCCAATTACAATCAAATTCAGATAGATTAATCCCCTCAAATTCTGTGTACAAGGATGTCCAAGAAAAGAGTAATGATATGGTATTGTCGATAAGCTTATGAGTGTCCTTTCCAACCCTTCAAATATTCCCGAATTTCTCTCGCACCAAATTGTCCAAGAGATAGCTGGCGGGTAAAGATTCCATAAACTCTGACTTCTTATCCTACCCCTTCTTTTATTTCTCCGGCCCTAGCTGATTAAAGCTGTTTTAAACTGATAGTGCATCACCCTCATTATATTGCACCTTCTATAAATAGATTCCCAAATCTTCCTGGTCACCTCACAATGAAGTAAGAGATGTGAGACTGTTTCCTCCTCTTCACAAAGACAGCATCTTAAGGCCATTGACCACCCGCTCCTCTAGAGGTTGTCGCACGTCAAAATCCTATTAAGTACTGCAATCTAAAGAAAAAAAGAAATCTTTGACGGGATACCCCCAAACCAAATCAACTTCCATGGACAGTCCTCTCTTTTGTCTTTGGTTAAAGTAATGTACATGGACTTGACCGAAAAGGCACCTTCCTATCCCCATTTCCATACTCTGGTATCTAGACCTTCACAGACCTTTGTCTTGTTGATCATCTCCATCAGATTTGCCACCACCTTTTCCACTTCCCAGTCTAGAATCTTCCTTTTTAACTTCAGGTTCCACTCCCATCCCCCACTCCCTAATCTTAAATGGTCCTCAACCCAATCGTCCAGATTTAACGCCAAGGCCGCCACCCCCGGGAAACCTTGTAATAAAGCTTCTTCACCACACCAAACGTCTTTCTAGAACTTCACTCTATCTCCTCTTCCAATGCTAACCTTACCCCTTTGTAAAACACTTCCGAAACTGAACATATAGCTTTCCAAAGACCCACCCCATAAGGGGCCCTACCAATTTTGGCCTTCCAACCCCCTACCTCCACTCCATATTTGTCACTAACTATCGCTCGCCATAAAGAATCCTCCTCTTCCCCGAAACGCCACAACCACTTCGCCAATAGGGCCAAATTGAATTTTGTGAGACTCTTTAATCCCAAACCCCCATTTTCTTTTTTAAGCAAACCTGAGACCATTTCACCAAGTGATATTTCTATTGTTCCTTATTACCTCTCCATAAGAAATCTCTTTGGAGCTTTTCTAATTTCCTTGCCACAGAAGTAGGAATCCTCATAATCAACATAAAGTATAATGAGCGTAAGCCTTCCCCCATATGACAAATACCTGGACTTCCATGCTGCCTGCCAACTTCTTATCCGCCCTTTCAATAACCTTATTCCACATATTCCTAACCTTGTAAGAAGCGCCCAAGGGAAGACCCAAATAGTAGGTAGGAAAGGTACCAATCTTACAGCCCAACCACTTCACTAGGTCAATCAGATTATCCGTGTTCCCAACTCCAAGCAGCTCAGATTTTGCCAAGTTAATATGCAGTCCCGAAACTGCTACGAAGCACACCAATATACATCTCAAGGTCTTCAAATCTAGTTGTTTCTTCCTGCAAAAAAAAAAAAAAAAAAGCGTGAGTCTGCGAATTGCAAGTGTGCTATACTTAAGCCCGATTCCTTCATCTTAACTCCTTGGATCAACCCCTTATCTTCTGCCCTCTTAGTCATTTTACCCAAACATTCAGTTCCTAAAATGAACAAAAAATGGGAGAGAGGATCACCTTGTCTAAGGCCTTTGTATGTTTTGAAACCGTTCACCAAAACTGAGATGGACACCGTAGTAATACAGCTTCTCATCCACTTAATCCACTTCACACCAAAGCCCAGTCTTCTCATGACATAATATAGAAATTCCCAATTCACATTGTCATTTGCCTTTCCATATCCACCTTACAGACCAGTGCACTCTTTCTAGCCTTTAAAACAGAGTCGATGCATTCATTGACTATTAGCACTCCGTCCAAAATCTGCCTACCACCCACAAACGCACCGAGTGTTGGAAATAACCCTACCCACAACCAACCTTAATCTATTCGCAAGCACCTTGGCAATAATCTTTAAAAGACTTCCCACCATACTTTTCGGGCGGGAATCTCTAATATCCGTAGCACCTTCCTTCTTAGGAATGAGAATAAAGAATGTCGCGTTAGCACTAGCCTCAAACCTGCCTTTATCAAAAAGCTCCAGAAAAACTTTCATAATCTCCTTCTTATACAACTCAATAGTCAACCCATCTCGGCCTGGTGCCTTGTCACCACTCATCCCCTTAATAGCCTCCCACACCTATTTCTGTGAACTCCATCTCTAAGCCGTCCGCCACAATAGGTGGCAAACTCTTGAATTCTAAACCTTCCAAGGTAGGTCTATAGTTAACTTCTTCATGGAAGATAGACTTGTAATAATTTTCTATTGCCTCATTTATCTTCCCTTCCTCCTCCACAACCTCTCCCAGCACTTCAATGCTTTTTATTGTGTTAACTCTATTCATTGCATTCGCCAACTTATGGAAGAACTTCGTATTTTGATCACCTTCTTTCAGCCATAAAGCTCTAGACATTTGTCTCCAGCAGATTTCCTCCATCCTAGCCCACCTTGGCCAATTCCTTTTCAAATTTTCTCTCTATTCTTTCCATCCTTCCCATACCCCTTTATCCTCCAAAACATCTAGTTGCCTGATCTTTTCCAGAAGGGAACCCATGCGATTTTCCACTCTTCCCAATTTATCTTTGTTCCATTTCTTCAGTTCACCCTTTAACAGTTTTAATTTCTTACAAAATACAAAACTTGGAGAACCGGAAACATCAAAACTCTTCCACTATTCTTTCACAATATCCACAAAATTCTCTTCCTCCAGCCACATGTTCTCGAATCGGAACGGGCATTTCCTAGTAAATTATCTCAGATATTTTGGACTACCCTTACGGGATAATCCTCATAGTGTACAGTTCTGGACACACAGATCGAAAAGATAGAGAGGAGCGGAAATTTTTTCCTTAGGTAGCAGGGTTACTCTCCCTTACGCCTCCTTGGCTTACACTTTTCCTCTACATAATCCCTTTGAAGGCTCCAGGTAAAGTGGAATAGGATAGGAAAGATTTTTAGATATTTGCTTTGGTAAGATGGAGGGGCTATGAAGAATAATCCTATGAGATGGGAAGCGGTGCATACGAAAAAGAATAAGAGGGCCTCAACATGGACAACACACTTGTATGAACTCAGTTTTACCAAGAAAATGACATTGGACTTTTAGTATGGACAGAGACAATGTATGATGTATGGTAATTGTTAGCAAATATGGCATACATGAGAATTGTTAGTTCTTGAAGGCTATCTCTTCTCTTTCCACAGTATTCTACCCACTTATGCATTTTAGCTTGAGATCAGGTTCACATATTGGCTTTTGCTCCAACCTTCTATGGAGTGATTCAATATTGCGAGTCGATTAGTAGTCCATTATGGTTACCTCATGAAGAGAATAATATATGTGCCTGTAGTGTAGGTTTGATCCCTACTCTCACAAACTACGAACATTACCAATTGAGCTGTTTCTGAAAAGCTAAAAGAGAGTAGAAATTTATTACTTTTAGAAATCCAGGTTGTCCACATTAGAACAGCAGGTAAACCTTTACAATTTTCATCTTGTTTTATATTTCAAATGGCCAACGCTGTTTGATAGAGAAATGGAGCACCAAAGACAGCTTGAATTTATTAATATGATGTTAAACAGTTCTGTATTACAATTTTTACGCTTAGCAACCTGGTGATGTCTGCATACTAAAACTGAAAATTGTACGATTAACAATCAAAAATATTTTATAACTTTCAATTTGTTTTATATTTCACGTGGCCATTATGGTTTGATAGAGAAATGGAGCACCAAAGATAGTTTAAATGTATTACTGTGATGTTAAAATGTTCTGTATTACCATTTTTAAGCTTAGCAACATGGTGATGTCTGTGTTACTATGAGAAAGGGACCGTCACTTGGTATGACGATAAAAACCTCGGGCTATCACCGTGAAATGGAGGGTTTGAGTCTGAGCACAGCCACTTTGTGCAAAACTGCCAAAGGTTAGGTTTATTGCCAGTCCACCCCTTTCTGGGCACCTAGGCAGATCATTAATAGATTAGAAAAACTGCCAAGGATTTTTTGTAGGAAGGAGGATACAGAAAATATCATTTGGTAAGATGGGGCAAGGTGTGTGCAAGAAGAAACACGAAGGAGGTCTAAATCTGGGTAATATTCAGATTCGGAACATAGCCTGACTTGGAAAATGGCTTTGGAGACTAGGCTTGGATAGAGATACATTGTGGCGCAAGGTGATCGTGAGCAAATATGGCATGCACACAAATGGACGGAATAATAACACTTGTGCTAAAATTTACACTGCCAGTCCTTGGAAGGCAATTGTGGGCACTTTTCCTATGTTGTCTCCATTGGTTAGGTTCAAATTGGGATCAGGTTTGAGTATTCGTTTTTGGTCTGACATGTAGCAAGGAGATGTTCCTCTATCTTCCAAATTCCCTAGCATATTCCAATTATCCTTGTCCCAAGAACCATTGGTTAACAAGGTCTCTCTTGGTCCCCTTTAAGTTCGTTTGGAGTGGAACCTTCATTTGCATAGAAATCCTACACAAGCCTACTTGGTAGAGTTGGGAGCTCTATTTGAGGCCCTTAAAGATATTACCCTTGATCCCTCTGTCCCTGGCTCTCGCAGTTGTCGAGACCCGACAAGATGCTTCTCAACTAGCTCTTTCTTCCACGTTCAGTATACTGATAGTCTGATACTGAATCGGATTTACCCTCCTTTTCTACCCGTTTCTTATGGAAGTCTCATGTCCCTCCAAAGATCAAGGATTTCTTTTGGACTACGTTCCTCTACAAGATTAATACATATGATAATCTCAAGAAAAGAATGAAGATTCTAGACTTGTAGCTACATTATGTTTCAAGGAGAGAGAATCAGTGAATCATTTGTTAATTCATTGCTTGCTTGCTAGTGCAGTATGGTCCTTCTTGAAACAGAACGAGGTACACTGATAAAAAAAAACACCATCTATCCCATCAATTACCAAAATTCAAAGCAACTGTCAACCAATCCCTTATAATGTTTGATACCGATATCCCTTTAAAATCATGTAGAATACACACCCAGAAGGCCATTAGTGCCACAATGTAATCAATCATAGTCTGTATCCCTGTATTGATGTCCTCAAATACTCTTCTGTTCCTTGTATTCCATGTAGCCCATAAAATGCCAAAAAACACAGCTCTGTCCATCAACTGGCCACTCCTCTTGCAAACAGGGAAATCTCCACTGATGTGTAGAAGTCCACAAATGGATCTCAATGTATCTGTACAAAAATACATACCTTTACAGCAAAACAAATAAACTAAAACAGTAAACCCTTCCATATTTCAACAAACAGAATCAAAACTATATTTCTCTAATCCCAAAATAAACCCCAATTCCGATCAAACTGAACACCCCTAAACTCAGGAAAGTTAGATGCCCACAGAAATAAGAGGAGCTTCTTAGTAATTAATTTACGTGGGATAGATGGTTATTGGGGTAGAGGGTTCTGTTGACAGCAAGAGATCACAGTTCGGTTGTATATAGAGGAGCTTCCTAGTAAGAGATGCCCCCTTGATTTTTTCTATTTTGATTGTAGATCCTTTTTGTGCTTTGGCTCACATCTGATAGGCCTCTTATACTTCTTTTGCTAACTAAATATATTTTCATCATGAAAAAATAAAGTCAAAGATATTGTCAGCCAAAATGCAAATTAAATGACATTATAAATTTCTCAATCCCTGTCCACAATTCATTTAGCAAATGATCAGAATTGATTTAAAACCTGCTATATTAATTTCAAGTTTCAACAGTTTTCTAAATAAGACATTCACATAAGCAAAGCAAATTGATTACACACAATGCACGAAGATAATTGAACTGTTCTCACGTGGAGTTCAAATAAATTGATTATATGATAAAAGACTTAAAAGTAACATCTGGGATGTGAACTAGTTACAGACCTCAAACTTCAAGAATCCTTCAAGAACATCCAAAAGCAAAGGGCCACTTTCTCCGTTCCTGTTCAGATCATATCCATTTTTGCTACTAAAATCTTTCAATTCAGCTTTCCAAAAATCCTTTTGCTGCAACAGGGGAAGAATATTCATGAATAGCAAGGAGGGAGCTTTTAACGTAGTAGTTTAAGAAATATCCTCAAAAAATTAGTAAATACTATGTGAAGTAGAAAAAATTACATGATTACCAAATTACACTCTGGAAGATAGACTTTTAAAGTGTGGCTCA